>OY748295.1:23416872-23442884 GCA_963556515.1 Nudaria mundana
ACTGCGCTTTTATTTCTTTATTAATAAATAATAATTTTAACCTTTACACTTTTCTTATCTCTATTTTACATTTCTTAAGTCTAACAGTTTTTAATTTTAACAATGGTGTTTACTTATATATTAACAGTTTACTTCCTTATTTGTTCTCAATATTCTTAGACTACTTACTTTAATAATCTACACAGTTTTTATATTCTATCATCACTGTAGTATTTTTACAGAGTTATTTTACCGTTTGGGCAGTTTAAACTTAAATTTATACATTTTATCTCTATTTTTCTTATTTTAAATACATAGATTTTACTGTCTATTTGTGCACAATATGTAGTGCAATATTATCATAATATTGAGACATATTGCTCATTTGCCGCCATTCCTTTTGTGCACTATGCTTATAATTCTATCGCTGTATTTGATAAACTCTTCTCTATAGTCTTTTAACATTATGGGCAAGTTTGCCCTGCTCAAAGTAATACTGTTCCTTAATTCAAAATTGTGGCGGTCAATTGTATGGACTGGGCATTCGAGCAACAAGTGTATAATTGTCTCGTGTACGTCCGGGTCGCAGGCGCACGATGGGCTCGCCTTACACCTGAAACGGTGCAGGTATTCTGCGAACCCACCGTGCCCCGTCAGCAGTTGTGTAGTGGTGCCAGCGACCGGCATCTTGCGGACGATACTATACGCCTCCACTGCACAAGGGAGGAAAAGCTTGGTGACGGAGGCGGTCGTACCTTCTTTGTACCTCTCATTCCACTCACGAAGCGTGCGCTGACGCAGAACACGCTTCATGAATGAAACCGGGTACAAACCGTAGTCCGGTGCCTTCTTCAATTTCAGAGCCGCCTCCTTGGCGAGTACGTCGGCTCGCTCATTGCCCTCCAGCCCCGCGTGGGCCTTGACCCAGAATAAGGAAATTTCCTTACCCTGGGCCATGCCTTGTCGAATGGCGGTTCGGGCTTCCACCGCCAGGGGATGGAGGGCATGACGGTTAATTACCGTCAGGAGTGCGGCTCTGCTATCAGAGAAGATGCCGAACGTGGTAGCGCCACGCCTGAGGATCTCACTGGCCGCTCTGCACAGTGCCAGGAGCTCGGCCTGGTAGACGGTGCAATGCGGCGCGAGAGCAAGCTTGAGGGCCTTGGTTTCGGCCGCGTTATTCCAAAATGATAACGCCGCACCGACCCGGCCCTCAATCTTGCTCCCGTCCGTAAATATTCTCACCTGCAGATGGGTGAATTGATTAACTTGTTCCTCGTCTACCAGGTCCGTAAACTCCAAGGCGGTGTGCATAGCGGGGTGAGGAGCCTCGATTGCTCGGGCCATCCGTTCAGCCTCCCAGTCCCCAAGCCATGGCTGGTCCACTCCTCTCTTGGCCTCATATAATGAGGCCACCTCACGAATTCTGAGGTCCAGAGGGAGCAGGCCAGACAAGACCAGTGCCGAGTTCAAGGAGACTGTCCGGTAGGCCTTACACAATTTTTGGGCGAAACCACGCTGCACCACGTCCAGCTGCTTTCGGACGCCAAGCTTATTCGCCGTTGTGTGCCAAGCACTGGCGGCGTACAATATCGTCGGCTCCACGGCAGCTACGTAGATCGTCCGGATCACCTCGGGGTGTAACCCCCAGCTGATCCGGGCCATCCGCGCAAGCTTGTGGTAGATGCCGATCGCTTTTCTGCAGATGTTTTTGATGTGTGTGTTAAAAGTGAGCATGTGGTCAATGGTGAGGCCTAGAACCTTTATTTCCTCCGAGAGGCCAATGTCCACCCCGCCCATGTGCAGGCGTGGGGTATCGTATCTGAGTCGCCGAGTAATGAGCATGGCGCTCGTTTTGTGTGGTGCGAACTTAAGTTTATTCTTGATACCCCACTCCCGCACATACGCGAGGGAGGCATTGGCCTGCGTCTCAATCTCCAGTGCCGAGTCGCCATCAAACACCAACACCACATCGTCCGCGAATGCCTGGACATACGTCATCTTTCGCTCCAGTCCATCCAAAAGCGGATTCAGAAGTAAGTTCCACAGTAAGGGACCTCCGATCGAACCTTGAACGCACCCTTTGTCCGTAGAGCGGCTGCACTCCTCGCCCGCGTACCTTACCCTTACCTTCCTTTCACTAAGGTAGCTGCTGACCACCCGCCTCAAGTTCGAAGGACACCCTTCCTCCGCCAGTCGGACTTTTATGGCCGGCCACCAGGCGCTGTCGAAGGCACCCTCTATGTCCAAGGACACCATAGTGACTATTCTCTTTGCGTCGAGCTTAGTCACTATGTGCCCCATGAGGTCATAGAGGGCGTCTTCGGTGCTCTTCTGGGGCATAAAGCCGTACTGGCGAGGATTCATCCTTGGTAAGAGATGGAACTTGAGCCGGGTGACCAGCATCCTCTCGTACACCTTTCCCAAGACGGGTAACAGGCCGATTGGTCTGTACGACTTGGGAACTGTGTACGAGTCCTTTCCGGGCTTCTTCAGCACCACCACCACGGCTTCCTTCCATATTTTAGGAAAGTAGCCGTGCCGGAGGCACTGATTAAGCAGCTTGAGGAAGTATAAGGGGTCGGCCCTGACAGCGTGAGTGCAGATGTCGGATGTAAATCCATCCGCCCCCGGAGCTTTCTTGGGGTTGAACCTATGAAGAGCATCGTGCAATTCCTCGAGAGTAAAAGGTGGGTCATCTCCATGATGACCCTCGCCGCTGTCGTCGTCATCCATCTCTGCTGCCTTTTTTCTAATGGCACGATGCTCCTCGTTATCCTCCTCGACTCTATCTTCTGGGTAGAAGGTTTGAGCGAGGAGGTTGGCTGAACCCCAAGAATCCAGGTGGTTTCCATTTTGAATAAGAGGCTGATCTTCTTCCCTCACTGTGGCCCTTCCTAGCACTCGATATATCCCCTCCCATACTCCCTCCCTGTCCTGCTTTCCGCAGAAGGCCTTCCAACTCTCGACCTGTGCCTTTTTTACTTCACTTTCATACATCTCCTTTTGCTCTAGATATCGCAGAACTACCCCCTCTCTTCGGACCGGGCATGCATTCCTGATCCGACGCCTTTTGGTGTTGACGGCCCTGCGTAGCTCAGCGAGCTTCTCCGACCACCACGGCATGGTAACAATATCCCTGTTTTTAATGTGGGGAATACTATCCTCGCAGGTATCACTTATAATGTTCGTGTACGCTCCAATGACTGTCTCTAACTCCTGCGTACTCGCAATGTTAGTGGGACTAATTTGTTGGTCATGGAGCGCACCGATCATGCGCGTGCCGAACTTCTCCCAGTCTGCCTTTTTTGTGTGATACCTGCGAGTAGTTCTCTTGATGGCGATTCCCGAAGACTTTTCCAGGATGATATTGAATACCATGCCGTTGTGGTCCGAGCTAGGCGCAAGGGATTCGTCAACCCTCCAGCCGTCGACTCGAGGAAGCATGTCACTACTGCATACCGTGATGTCCACGTAGCTGCGATATCTCGTTACACCTCTCACAGTGTCGAAAGTCGGAATGTCTCCACTGTTCAGGACATGGAGGCCCCATTCATCTAGGGCTGCACCCAGTATGACGCCCCTGGGACATTCTGTCGTGCCACCCCACCAGGCACTCTTCGCGTTGGCATCCCCTCCGAAGATGACAGACCGTGGTCCCAACGTACGGACTACTCTACCCAAGGTCTCCAGGTACGGCTCGATGGGTTCGGATGGTTCGAAGTAAAAGGATACCAGCGTGATCGTCCAGGCGCTGGTCCGGATCCCCACTACCGTAACGTTGTCGGTAGTGAGTTGCGGGTACTGAATGACGTCCAACGCCGAGTCAAACACGACGATGGCCGCCTTTGCAGTCCCATCTCCTTGTCCAGCGTTCTGGAAGACCCTGACGCCCTGGTATCCCCTCATCCTCTTCCCATTGCCCACGTAAGGCTCCTGTACGAGTGCTATGGAGGCCTTACGCCTGGAGGCCTCGAGCAGAAAGTCCTGGGTTGCCACCTGTTTCTTCATCAGGTTTGCCTGCACGACTCTGTATGGGGTGGTGATGCCCGGGACGCCCTTAGCAGTACTGGGTGGTTGCCCGTGCTAACTCATCCCATCTCATTCTAACTGGGCAGGAAGCGAACATTGCGCTGTGCCGTGTGTTGCTTAGCCCCTCCCTACGGCAGTTGCAGCAGGATGGCTCCGTTCCCACCTGCAGCTCTGGGCACTTGGCCCTCAAGTGAAGGCCGCCGCAGTGGCTGCATGTGGGTTCGGTGCCCTTGCAATATTTCCTACTGTGCCCGTATCCAAGGCACAGGGAGCATTGCACTAACGGAGATTGATCCGCAACCCTGACAGGCTGCAGGTCAATGTGCAACCTCCCTATGTCCAGGACACGGGACCACACCGCCGGGGAGACCCTAAGCACCACATGGCACGTCAACGGGTTGCGCGCGTTCCTCCGGTATTGCACAGATATCCTATCTTGGTGTTGATCGAGTCCCCTAAAAATCTCCCGATTTCGGGTCCTGATCGTTTTTAACAACTGATCATCGTTGTGCACCTTTAGGACCCCGTACAATACCAGCAGGGGATCTCTATTTTTTATCTCTTCGACGCAGAGGCCTTTCTCCCTCTCGCCGAGTCGCTTCGCTGCCCTCTTCCTCTCCTCTTCCGTTCTATACCCTATTATAACTCTCTTATCCTTCGCCTTTCTCACCTTCTCTACCCTCACCCATCCTTCATCTTCATTCGCAGCCTTCCTCAATCTCTCCATCACTTGCTCTCCCGTCTCCTGGTCATCCTTTGAGGTTATGACCACCGAGTGCAGTGCGGTTCTCTCCGGAATCTGGTGGTCCTTCCGGCTCGCCACTACACCCGCGTAAGTCTTTCGCTCCTCTGTCACTCTTTCTCTTTCACGCATATCCATACATTCTAATCTCTCTTTCATCTCCGTCATAACTGCATTCCCTTCTCTTATTCTTCTATCATTCTCTTTTAATAGTTTTTGGTTATCTACCATTTGAGCCTTTAGCCTGTCTTCCATCTTTTTTAGATGTTTGAAAAGTTTTTCGTTTTCCGCTGTATGGCCGTTTGGTTGTTCACCTTTTGTGATCACCATCTCGGTGGCCTCATATTGTTCCCCCTCTTTAACGACGTCATAGAGGGCCTCCAGTGCCCCTATTGCTCCCCACTTACACTCTGTTTTTATATTACCCGACTTCATGATGCAGGCTTTGCCATGTATCATCAAATTCCTCGCCCTGGTGATTCTGTTGTGTGGGCCGGGCGGCTCTGGGGTGGTCGCTGGTGGTATGTACTCCGTTAAGTTTTTACTCGGAGAGCGTTGGGGTGATAGTGGGGCGGCGATAATGGTGGTAGTCGCCGTTGTGGTTATGGTGGGGGCCGCGGTGGTGGTTGTTGCGGGGCTAGAGGTCGCGTTGATGGTAGTCGCGGTAGTAGCGGTTGCGGTCGTGATGGTGTTGGTGCTTGTGGGGCCAGCCGCAGTTGCAGTGGCCTTGGCTCTGGCCGTCCTAACTCTCGTTTTTGGTGGAGTTCGTGCCAAGGTCGGTTTTTTCGGTATTTTTGCTTCCGGGTCCACGATGTCCATTCGGACGGCTCTCCGCGGAAGCAAAGTAGTGTTGGCACTGCTGCCAGCATTCTCCCAACTCTTACGAATGGCGGCCACTTTCGTAGTTGTTTTCGGCGGTGTTTTTGGTGATGATTCTGGGGTTGCAATAGGCTCTACTCCCTGCTTTGCCTTGGCCGGTGGAGTTCTTACAGGGTTCATTGCGCTGTCCTTCTGGTATGTAGAGGTACCAGTAGTAAGTATTCTGTTTACTCAGGGTATGTAAAGGGTACCCTGGGTAGTGTGAGTCCGTAGAGTGTGTGCTCGACCCGGACTATGTGGTGTGTGAGTGTGTGTGTGTGTATATGTGTGTGTGTGTGTGTATGTGTTTGCGCGTGTGTATGTGTGTGTGTGCGTGTGAGTGAATATGTTACCTGAATGTCCAGTCACTAATTGGTTTTCTGTTTCAGGTAGTTCGTCGTGTGTTGTCCACGAATGTAAGTATGAATATACTCTTGTGAGCGTGTCTCTATATAGAGACCTGTCTATGTTAAGAGTGTCGGACCAGGTTCAATGAATTGGGTCAAATAAACAGTAGCGCAGCTACAGAGTCTTAAATCTAGGCCAATATGGGCTTAAAGTGTCTTAAAATTAGCTTAAATTAGTTAAAATGTATATAAGTCTTATTCTAAGTCGTATTTGTATTAACTAGTAGGAGGCGGGAGGTCTCCTTAGTCTTAGTATATGTTCCAAATTAAATAAATGATTAAAAGTCCCAAAAACAGGATCAACTCTAGGTAGAGTCGTCCGACCGACTCTACTACCCCCCCAAACGATAGAGCTCCCCGAGCCCGTTTCAGCAATACCTCACTCGGCTATACTGCTCCCTCTGGTTCGGCTATACGGGCTGGTCAAACTTTTGGTCCCAGGTGGTCCCAAAATTGTCCCAGTGGCGTATCTCCGAGACCAGTGGTCCTAGATCGTCGAGAAAGGGCTCACTGTGAAGGGCCCGGCAAGACCTACCGCTTTACCGGACGTGTTTCGGTATATTCTGGGACCAAATTTTGGACCCAGATTCTATCGAATCAGTCCTCCCTTTACCTACTAATGGGCAGAAGACCGCCAGACAACGCCCACACAGAAAATCCCACCTTCCTGCGACCCTCGGTTGAGGAGATATCTGAGTTGTAGAAAAACCAAGATGGCCGCCGAACTGTCAAACACGAAGTTTGCCTGGCTGTATCTTCTGAGCCAATGGTCGCAGGAACCCCGGGTTTTCACTAATGTGATCGGTTCGTCTCACACTATGAGCCTCTGTACAATTTAGATGGCGAGATTTTTTGGGTCCAAATTGGACCCAGAGGTGCCCAGTCGGATGAAGAGGGCCCCACCGATGCCGAAAGTGAAATCGGCTTGCCCGTACGACTGCCGGTTCCGGAGCTATGACCTGTAGAAAATTTTCAAAATGGCCGCTCAGCTGTCAAAGTCAAAGTTTAGACTATAATAACTCCGGAACTACAAGCCGCACAGGCGCCGGGTTTTCACTGCCTGCACCAGCCGGACTCCCTTCACCCAGCCACAGGCGCGGTTTACCTAAAATAAATTTTGGTCCCAATTGGGACCAAAAGCACCCCACCCTATAAAACTAAATAAAACCTAAATAATACAAAAAACCGCAGTTCTATATCTCAGCCCAATCCGGAGTTATCGGACTTACAAATTCTGGGACCTAAATTTTAAATTGGGACCAAATTAAATATTTCTTAAATAGAGAGCTACGGGGACCGGATTTTGGGTTCGTCTTATGGACTTACCCTATTTAAAGACAATTTCGGAAAAATATTTTGATATTTACTATTAAATTTCGATTTATTAGAGAAAAAGATAAAAAATTGGGTATCTCAGGATTGGCTTGAGATAAAATTGTACAAAAAATGTTAAAAATTGTGTAAAAAGAGGGGCTATATTGCCGTATAAAAATGCACAAAAAATATATAAGTTCAGACACAAAATTTCAAAAAATACAAAAAATCTGGTTTTTTAATTATTAAACACACAAAAAATTTTCCAAAAAAGTTCAAATTTGCAGGGCTTCTTCAGCTAGCGAGCGCGCAAGTTACAAATGTCCTAAAATTATTCCGCCACGGCAGAAGCGCTGCACGTGATGGGGTCTTGAATCCTGCTTTTTTGCAGCTCTCTGCGACGAGATTTCAGGTGGGCGTGGCTCGAGACGAAAGAGAAAGTTTCTCTTTTTCTCAGAGACCACGCACGCGACGTTCGACACAGAGGTGCCAGCAGATGCGGGCAGCCGGGGCGCACACGGAGGCACTTCTCCCAGGACGAAACACACAATACACAGGGAGCGATACTCAAAAAACACAATAACACAAAAGAAAAAATCAGTTTTTCACAAATAACTTTCTTCAGGGACAAGTCCCCGACACACGCGATATATCGGCGGGTGCGCCTCGCGAGTGCGCAACTTTTGAGATATAGCACTTGTTTCTAGCTCAAAGAAAACCCACGAAAAAGATTTTTTAAGTGACGGAGCACGTGGAAAACGATCCGGTCAGCGTGGGAGACCAAATACGACTGGGTTAGGTTAGGTTAGGTTAGGTTAGGTTAGGTTAGGTTAGGTTAGGTTAGGTTAGGTTAGGTTAGGTTAGGTTAGGTTAGGTTAGGTTAGGTTAGGTTAGGTTAGGTTAGGTTAGGTTAGGTTAGGTTAGGTTAGGTTAGGTTAGGTTAGGTTAGGTTAGGTTAGGTTAGGTTAGGTTAGGTTAGGTTAGGTTAGGTTAGGTTAGGTTAGGTTAGGTTAGGTTAGGTTAGGTTAGGTTAGGTTAGGTTAGGTTAGGTTAGGTTAGGTTAGGTTAGGTTAGGTTAGGTTAGGTTAGGTTAGGTTAGGTTAGGTTAGGTTAGGTTAGGTTAGGTTAGGTTAGGTTAGGTTAGGTTAGGTTAGGTTAGGTTAGGTTAGGTTAGGTTAGGTTAGGTTAGGTTAGGTTAGGTTAGGTTAGGTTAGGTTAGGTTAGGTTAGGTTAGGTTAGGTTAGGTTAGGTTAGGTTAGGTTAGGTTAGGTTAGGTTAGGTTTTTTTTTTTTTTTTTTTTTTTTTTTTTTTTTTTTTTTTTTTTTTTTTTTTTTTGCGCTCCTCTACCAATGGCAGAGCCTATTCTGCACGTTATAATATATAACTAGTCTGCCTAATCAATCGCCAGCCCTCTCAGGGCTCATTATATTTTAAGCTAGACTTACACCCGTATTCGCCGGCCACGCCACGAGGTGCGCGGTCGCCATGCACTGGAAAACGGTGATTGACCAGTGCACGCGCCGCACACCCCGTGGCGCAGCCCGCGAATACGTCGTTTTGTTTTTATACTAATCATCTTTCATTCCAGTTCTCTTGTATCATTCCATTTCTTCTTTTATGCCTCTCGCACTTTCATACTGCCTTTCACTCTTTTGTGTGGGGGGATTATTTGCGGGGGTATAGCGCTTTATTTCTTTATTTTAAATAAATTTTGACAATTACACTTTCTTATACTATTTTACATTTCTTATTTCTAACATTTTTAATTTTTTACAAACCGTTTATCTCTTATTCCTATTTATTCTAGTTTTAATAACAATATTTTCTTACACATTTAGTTTTATAATTTGAGCAGTTTTGACTTATACTTATACATTTTATTTCTATACAAATATTTTCTTATTGTTTATACATTATTTTTGCCACCTTTTAAGAATATGTAGTGCAATATTATTATAATATCGAGACATATTACTCAATTGCCGCCATTTCTTTTATGCACGATGTTTATAATTCTCTCACTGTATTTCACAAATTCCTTTCTATATTCTTTTAACATTAAGGGCAAGTTTGCCCTGTTCAATGTGATATTGTTACCATTTTCAAAATTGTATCGGTCAATTGCATGGACTGGGCATTCAAGAATTAAGTGTATGACTGTTTCGTGTACGTCCGGGTCGCAGGCGCACGATGGGCTCGCCTTACACCTGAAACGGTGCAGGTATTCTGCGAACCCACCGTGGCCCGTAAGCAGTTGTGTTGTTGTGCCAGCGACCGGCATCTTGCGGACGATACTGTACGCCTCCACTGCACAAGGGAGGAAAAGCTTGGTGACGGAGGCGGTCGTACCTTCTTTGTACCTCTCATTCCACTCGCGAAGCGTGCGCTGACGCAGAACACGCTTCACGAATGAAACCGGGTACAAACCGTAGTCCGGTGCCTTCTTCAATTTCAGAGCCGCCTCCTTGGCGAGCACGTCGGCTCGCTCATTGCCCTCCAGCCCCGCGTGGGCCTTGACCCAGAATAAGGAGATTTCCTTACCCTGGGCCATGCCTTGTCGAATGGCTGACCGGGCCTCCACCGCCAGGGGATGGAGGGCATGACGGTTAATCACCGTCAGGAGTGCGGCTCTGCTATCGGAGAAGATGCCGAACGTGGTAGCGCCACGCCTGAGAATCTCACTGGCCGCTCTGCACAACGCCAGGAGCTCGGCCTGGTAGACGGTGCAGTGCGGCGCGAGAGCAAGTTTGAGGGCCTTGGTTTCGGCCGCGTTATTCCAAAACGATAACGCTGCACCGACCCGGCCCTCAATCTTGCTCCCGTCCGTAAATATTCGAACGTCGAATTTATTCGAGTTTTGTAGTTGTTCCTCGTCTACCAGGTCCGAAAACTCCAAAGCGGTGTGCACAGCGGGGTGAGGACCCTCGATTGCTCGGGCCATCCGTTCAGTCTCCCAGTCCCCAAGCCCTAGCTGGCCAACTCCTCTCTTGGCCTCATACAATGAGGCCACCTCATGAATTCTGAGGTCCAGAGGGAGCAGGCCAGACAGGACCAGTGCCGAGTTCAGGGAAACCGTCCGGTAGGCCTTACACAATTTCTGGGCGAAACCGCGCTGTACCACGTTCAGCTGCTTTTGGACGCCAAGCTTGTTCGCCGTTGTGTGCCAAGCACTGGCTGCGTACAATATCGTCGGCTCCACGGCAGCTACGTAGATCGTCCGGATCACCTCAGGGTGTAATCCCCAGCTGATCCGGGCCATCCGCGCAAGCTTGTGGTAGATGCCGATCGCTTTTCTGCAAGTGTTCTTAATGTGTGTGTTAAACGTGAGCTTGTGGTCGATGGTTAGGCCTAGTATTTTGACCTCTTCAGAGAGACCAATGTCCACCCCGCCCATGTGCAGGCGTGGGGTATCGTACTTCAGTCGCCGAGTTATGAGCATGGCGCTCGTTTTATGCGGTGCGAATTTTAACTTATTCGCGATACCCCACTCCCGCACATACGCGAGGGAGGCATTGGCCTGCGTCTCTATGTCCAGTGCCGAATCGCCATTAAACACCAACACCACATCGTCCGCGAACGCCTGAACATACGTCTTCTTTCGCTCCAGTCCATTCAAAAGCGGATTCAGAAGTAAGTTCCACAGTAAGGGACCTCCGATCGAACCTTGAACGCACCCTTTGTCCGTAGAACGGCTGCACTCCTCGCCCGCGTACCTTACCCTTACCTTCCTTTCGCTAAGGTAGCTGCTGACCACCCGCCTCAAGTTCGAAGGACACCCTTCCTCCGCCAGTCGGACTTTTATGGCCGGCCACCAGGCGCTGTCGAAGGCACCCTCTATGTCCAAGGACACCATAGTGACTATTCTCTTTGCGTCGAGCTTAGTCACTATGTGCCCCATGAGGTCATAGAGGGCGTCTTCGGTGCTCTTCTGGGGCATAAAGCCGTACTGGCGAGGATTCATCCTTGGTAAAAGATGGAACTTGAGCCGGGTGACCAGCATCCTCTCGTACACCTTTCCCAAGACGGGTAACAGGCCGATTGGTCTGTACGACTTGGGAACTGTGTACGAGTCCTTTCCGGGCTTCTTCAGCACCACCACCACGGCTTCCTTCCATATTTTAGGAAAGTAGCCGTGCCGGAGGCACTGATTAAGCAGCTTGAGGAAGTATAAGGGGTCGGCCCTGACAGCGTGAGTGCAGATGTCGGATGTAAATCCATCCGCCCCCGGAGCTTTCTTGGGGTTGAACCTATGAAGAGCATCGTGCAATTCCTCGAGAGTAAAAGGTGGGTCATCTCCATGATGACCCTCGCCGCTGTCGTCGTCATCCATCTCTGCTGCCTTTTTTCTAATGGCACGATGCTCCTCGTTATCCTCCTCGACTCTATCTTCTGGGTAGAAGGTTTGAGCGAGGAGGTTGGCTGAACCCCAAGAATCCAGGTGGTTTCCATTTTGAATAAGAGGCTGATCTTCTTCCCTCGCTGTGGCCCTTCCTAGCACTCGATATATCCCCTCCCATACTCCCTCCCTGTCCTGCTTTCCGCAGAAGGCCTTCCAACTCTCGACCTGTGCCTTTTTTACTTCACTTTCATACATCTCCTTTTGCTCTAGATATCGCAGAACTACCCCCTCTCTTCGGACCGGGCATGCATTCCTGATCCGACGCCTTTTGGTGTTGACGGCCCTGCGTAGCTCAGCGAGCTTTTCCGACCACCACGGCATGGTAACAATATCCCTGTTCTTTATGTGCGGAATACTATGCTCGCAGGTATCACTAATAATGCTCGTGTACGCTCCAATGACTGTCTCTAACTCCTGCGTATTCGCAATGTTAGTGGGACTAATTTGTTGGTCATGGAGCGCACCGATCATGCGCGTGCCGAACTTCTCCCAGTCTGCCTTTTTTGTGTGATACCTGCGAGTAGTTCTCTTGATGGCGATTCCCGAAGACTTTTCCAGGATGATATTGAATACCATGCCGTTGTGGTCCGAGCCAGGCGCAAGGGATTCGTCAACCCTCCAGCCGTCGACTCGAGGAAGCATGTCACTACTGCATACCGTGATGTCCACGTAGCTGCGATATCTCGTTACACCTCTCACAGTGTCGAAAGTCGGAATGTCTCCGCTGTTCAGGACATGGAGGCCCCATTCATCTAGGGCTGCACCCAGTATGACGCCCCTGGGACATTCCGTCGTGCCACCCCACCAGGCACTCTTCGCGTTGGCATCCCCTCCGAAGATGACAGACCGTGGTCCCAACGTACGGACTACTCTATCCAAGGCCTCCAGGTACGGCTCGATGGGTTCGGATGGTTCGAAGTAAAAGGATACCAGCGTGATCGTCCAGGCGCTGGTCCGGATCCCCACTACCGAAACGTTGTCAGTAGTGAGTTGCGGGTACTGAATGACGTCCAACGCCGAGTCAAACACGACGATGGCCGCCTTTGCAGTCCCATCTCCTTGTCCAGCGTTCTGGAAGACCCTGACGCCCTGGTATCCCCTCATCCTCTTCCCATTGCCCACGTAAGGCTCCTGTACGAGTGCTATGGAGGCCTTACGCCTGGAGGCCTCGAGCAGAAAGTCCTGGGTTGCCACCTGTTTCTTCATCAGGTTTGCCTGCACGACTCTGTATGGGGTGGTGATGCCCGGGACGCCCTTAGCAGTACTGGGTGGTTGCCCGTGCTAACTCATCCCATCTCATTCTAACTGGGCAGGAAGCGAACATTGCGCTGTGCCGTGTGTTGCTTAGCCCCTCCCTACGGCAGTTGCAGCAGGATGGCTCCGTTCCCACCTGCAGCTCTGGGCACTTGGCCCTCAAATGAAGGCCGCCGCAGTGGCTGCACGTGGGTTCAGTGCCCTTACAATATTTCCTACTGTGCCCGTATCCAAGGCACAGGGAGCATTGCACTAAAGGCGATTGATCCGCAACCCTGACGGGCTGCAGATCAATGTGCAATCTCCCTATGCCCAGGACACGGGACCACACCGCCGGGGAGACCCTAAGCACCACATGACACGTCAAGGGGTTGCGCGCGTTCCTGCGGTATTGCACCGATATCCTATCCTGGTCCTGATCGAGGCCCCTAAAAATCTCACGATTTCGGGTCCTGATCGTTTTTAACAGTTGGTCGTCGTTGTGGACCTTTAGGACCCCGTACAATACCAACAGGGGATCTCTGTTTTTTATTTCTTCGACGCAGAGGCCTTTCTCCCTCTCGCCGAGTCGCTTCGCTGCCCTCTGCCTCTCCTCTTCCGTTCTATACCCTATTATGACTCTCTTATCCTTCGCCTTTCTCACCTTCTCTACCCTCACCCATCCCTCATCTTCATTCGCAGCCTTCCTCAGTCTCTCCATCACTTGCTCTCCCGTCTCCTGGTCATCCTTTGAGGTTATGACCACCGAGTGCAGTGCGGTTCTCTCCGGAATCTGGTGGTCCTTCCGGCTCGCCACTACTCCCGCATAAGTCTTTCGCTCCTCTGTCACTCTTTCTCTTTCACGCATATCCATACATTCTAATCTCTCTTTCATCTCCATCATAACTGCATTCCCTTCTTTTATTCTTCTATCATTCTCTTTTAATATTTTTAGGTTGTCTACCACTTGGGCCTTTAGCCTGTCTTCCATCCTTTTAAGCTGTTTGGATAGCTTTTCAACTTCCGCAGTTTGGCCATTTGGTGGTTTATCCTCTGTGGTCACCATTTCGGTGGCCTCGTATGGTTCCCTCTCTTTAACAATGTCATAGAGGGCCTCCAGAGCCCCTATAACTCCCCACTTACATTCTGTTTTTATGTTGCCCGACTTCATGACACAGGCTTTGCCATGGATCATTAAGTTCCTCGCCCTGGTGACTCTATTGTGCGGGCCAGGCTGTTCTGGGGTGGTCTCTGGTGGAAAGTACTCCGTTAGGTTCTTGCTCGGAGAGCGTTGGGGCGATAGTGGGGCGGCGATAGTGGTGGTAGTCGCCGTTGTGGTTGTGGTGGGGGCCGCGGTGGTGGTAGTCGCGGTACTGGAAGTCGCGGTGGTGGTGGTCGCGGTTTTAGGGATCGCGGTCGCTGTGGTGGTGGTATTTGTGGCGCTGGATGCGGTGGATGTGGCTTTGGCTCTGGCTGCTCTCGTTTTAGGCGGAGTTCGCTGCAAGCCCACTTTCGCAATGTCCATCCGTACGGCTCTCCGTGGCGGTATGGTCGCATTGTCGACTTTCTCCCAACTCTTCCTAATGGCAGCCACTTTGGTTACCGTTTTTGGCGATGTAGTAGGCTCTTCTACTTTACCCTGGTTCTCCTTCACTGGCGTTCGTATCGGGTTCATGGCGCTTACTTCCGATATGTAAAGGTATCGGTAGTATAAAGTATTCTGTATACTCGGGGTGTGTAGAGGGTACCCCGGGTAGTGTGTATTTGTGAAGTGTGTGCTCGACCCGGACTAGTGTGGTGTAATTGAGTGTGTGTGCTCTTGCGTGAGTGTGTGTTCGTGTGGGTGTGTGTGTATGTGCGCGCGTGTGTGTGTGTGTGTGTGTGTGTGTGTGTGTGTGTATGTGTGTATGTATGTGTGTGTGTGATTGTGTGTGCTTGCGTGCCCAGTACAATTTAATAAATCAAAAATATTACTATTTCAGGTGCAGATCCTGGTCGTGCGGCGGAGGACAATGAGGAGCACCTAATGTTAGGTGTGTCAACCCCTTTGTCAGCTTTTACTGTCTACAATGGGTGAGTATGTAATACTCCGGTTAAAATATAAGGTGGCTCTATATAGAGACCGGTCCACCAGGATACTCTCTCCTGGGTCTAGAGTATAGTAGCACAGCTACGGGTCTTAAAACTAGGCCAATAAGGGCAATACCGTCTTAAAATTAACTTAAAATTAACAGAATAATAGTAAAGCTTAGTCTATGTCGTATTTGGTGGTGCCTAGAGGGAGGCAGGAGGTCTTTTCTGTCTTAAAATGTATACTAAAATAAATAAAACCTAAATTTCCGCGCAAAACGGGATCGACTCTACGTAGAGTCGTCCGATCGGCTCTACACCCCCCTCAAACGATAGAGCTCCCCGAGCCCGTTTCAGCGATACCTCACTCGACTATGCTGCTCCCCTTGGCTCGGCTGTACGGGCTGGTTCAATTTTTGGTCCCGGCTGGGACCAAAATTTTTCCAGTGGCGTATCTCCGAGACCAGTGGTCCTAGCTCGTCGAGAGAGGGCTCGCCGTGAAGGGCCCGACAATTCCTATCGTTCTACCGGACAGTTTCCGGCAAGTTCTGGGACCAAAATTTGGACCCAGACTTTGTCGAATCTATCCCCACTCTCCCTAATACCTGAAAGATTACCCCTGGAGACTTACCACGCTGAAAATCCCACCTCTCCACGGCCAATGGCTCGGGAGATATCGGGGTCTTAACAAAAACAAGATGGCCGCGCAGCTGTCAAAGTTGAACTTTGACCGGCCGTATCTCCCGAACCAAGGGTCGCAGAGGCGCGGGGTTTTCTTTGTGGGGTGTCAGTTTTACCTCCTGCGTCGAACTAGGCACTCTCCCAAGAGTGAAAAATTTTGGGTCCAAACTGGACCCAAAGGTACCCAACCCGGTAGAGTGGGCCCCACCGATGCCGAAAGTGAAATCGGTTTGCCCGTACGCCTCCCGGCTCCGGAGCTACGGCCTGTTGAAGAAAAACAAGATGGCCGCTTGGCTGTCAAAGTCCGGGTTTGACAGCGAATAACTCCGGAACTAAGAGTCGCACAGGCACCGGGTTTTCACTAGACGCACCGGCCGGACCCCCCCCACCAATCCAGGCACGTAGAAATACAAAAAATAATTTTGGTGCCAAATGGGACCAAAAGTACCCAGGCTCAAAAAGTGTGCTGAGACCTATATAATATAAAAAACCGCGTTTCCCTAGGTGGATTTAATCCAGAGTTTTTGAATTTAGAAAAATAGGACCAAAAAATTTAAAATGGGACTTTTGTCCAAAATTTTGAATTTTGAAGATACAGACTCCGGATTTTGGGTTCGGGGACAGATAATACCCTGTCCGAACAATGTTCCGGGATAAAATTTTAATTATTTATATTAAATTCCGATTTATAAAGAAAAAACATTAAAAATTTAATAACTTTAAAATTAAAATTCCTAAAAATATATAAAAAATATCAAAATTTGTATAAAATCGGGCTCAACAAGATACACTAAAAACACATAAAAAAGTAATAAAAATGTATAAAAAATTAATAAAAAACTAAAAAACTTGGTTTTTCAATTCCAGGTCCCACGGTGGTTGTCCAAAAAAGATGAAATTTTGTAATTCTGTAGTACTAATAAGCGCGCAACTAGTAGCAGTTGCGGAATTTCCAATTTGTGTATAGAACGCGAACTGCAGAGGGTGAAAGTTTGTAACTTTAATTAAAAATAACTCACTTATTCAAAGTGTTAAAATTATTCTGCCACGGCGGATGTGATGCAGGTGATGAGGTCTCCTTGGCTGCCAATTTTCAGAGCTCTGCGATCAAATCTCGGCTGGGCGTGGCTCGAAGCGAAAGAGAAAGTTCCTCAATAACTTCGGAACCATGTGCTTGCGGTTTGATGTGAAGGTGGCGGCAGGTGCGGGCAGCTGAGGCGCACCCGGAGGCACTTTTGTCCAGACGAACTTCACAACACAGAACGAGTTATTAACAAAAAACACAAACACTTTAACCTAAAAATCACTATTTTCTTTATAATTTTCTATGGGGTAGAGTCCCCTTCACTCACGATATGTCGGCGGATGCGCCTCGCGAATGCGCAACTTTTCGTGTATCACTCGGGTTTCTAACGTGTAAAAAACCCACCAAAACGAATTTTTTTGTACGGAGCACGTGTAAAACTGATCTGTTCCGCGTGGGAGACCAAATACGACGGTTAGGTTAGGTTAGGTTAGGTTAGGTTAGGTTAGGTTAGGTTAGGTTAGGTTAGGTTAGGTTAGGTTAGGTTAGGTTAGGTTAGGTTAGGTTAGGTTAGGTTAGGTTAGGTTAGGTTAGGTTAGGTTAGGTTAGGTTAGGTTAGGTTAGGTTAGGTTAGGTTAGGTTAGGTTAGGTTAGGTTAGGTTAGGTTAGGTTAGGTTAGGTTAGGTTAGGTTAGGTTAGGTTAGGTTAGGTTAGGTTAGGTTAGGTTAGGTTAGGTTAGGTTAGGTTAGGTTAGGTTAGGTTAGGTTAGGTTAGGTTAGGTTAGGTTAGGTTAGGTTAGGTTAGGTTAGGTTAGGTTAGGTTAGGTTAGGTTAGGTTAGGTTAGGTTAGGTTAGGTTAGGTTTTTTTTTTTTTTTTTTTTTTTTTTTTTTTTTTTTTTATGTCCAGGCGCTATGGCCTGGCCCGCGATCTACCTCCCCCTTAAGTGGAGCCTATATTAAACTAATTCTCTTTATCGTGCCATTCATCTCGTATTCCTCTCGCACTTTTATGCTGCATACTATTTCTTTCTTTCATTCGTCTCTTTCATTCTTTTTATGGGTGGGACTCCCATTTTCGTTCCCTAATTTCATTATCTAATTCTTTTCCTTTATTTATTTGTATTTCAGGGGTAAATAATGCACTAATTGTTTTAATATGTTTTGTGGTTACCTACTTTACATTTCTTACAGTTATTGACTAGTTTCTTATTTTCTACAATACAGTTTTACATTTTAACAATACAGTTTTACACTTTTAACAATATAGTTTATCGCTTTTAACAATATTTATTACTTTTATGTTCTTTACAATATCTATACAATTTACATTTTTATCAATATTTATACAATTTTATACTTTACACATTTTATTCATTCTTGTATTTTAATTTATACCAGCATTTCTATTTACATATTAATAAGTTTTTGTTCAGTTTTGACTTCCAACAGGTTTTCCACATTTTAGGGCACTCTACACTTTCCCTGTGGATTTGCTCTTTTATGTCCTATCTATATATATATTTACACACTTAGTATATTTTAATTTTACCCTTTTGCTGTTATGTATCTCGGTATATTGCCTGCCTTATTACTGGCATTTTGCCAGTGGTTTATTAAATGTCTGTGTTATCTTGTTTCTGTTGTATCAGTGTTCATTATGCTTTGTGTGTCGGTTTGTGCGTTGTGGATGTTTGTATGTTGTTCTGTTTGCTGCTCATTCAGTGATTGCTTAATGCTTGTCATTGAGTATTATTACAGTACTATGGAAACATCTGCGCTGTTACCGGGTTTTATTCCGATCGATTACTGCGCTGGCAATTTTTGTGCAGCATTCCAGGAACTTATCTCTATTTTTCTTATGCATAAGATCTTGTACGCTGTTTAAGCCGACATCACAATCGAGCTCCTGCTCCAAATTGAACCTGTCTTGTGCGAAGACAGGACATGCGAACAATATATGTGGGACTGTCTCATCGATTGCTGGGTCACAGATGCACGCGGAGCTCTCCTTGCACCTGAATCGCTTCAGATACTCCGAGAAGCCCCCGTGCCCCGTTAGAATCTGTGTCGTGATCCTATCGATGTTTATTGACCGTATTGTGCTGTATGCAGCCAGTGCATCCGGTAAAAATATCTTCGTGATAGCAGCTGTATCTCCCGTTAAATACCGTTGATTCCATTCGCCAAGCGAAGCACCTCGGATGTTTCGCTTGACGAATGAGATCGGGCAGAGGTCGTAGTCGGGTTTCTTTTTTCGGTTCATGGCGGCCGCTTTGGCCAGAACATCCGCTCTCTCATTGCCTACCAATCCAACATGGGCTTTGACCCAGAACAAAGACACAGCTTTGCCCTGTTGCAGTAATGCATTTAAATTATGCCTTGTCTCCACCGCAAGTGGATGGAGGCAATTCGGGTTCTGGACCGATTGAAGGGCCGCCATGGAGTCACTGTAGATACCGCACGATGTCGCCCTTGCCTTAAGTACCTCTCGTGTGGCACTACGTATGGCTAAAAGTTCAGCTTGGTAGACCGTGCAATAACTAGCAAGCTTCAGCTTGAGGGTTTTGCTCTCTGCCTCATCCCTCCAGATGGACAGAGCAGCTCCGACCTCTCCCTGAATCTTGCTGCCATCGGTGAAAATGCGCAAGTCATAATCACCGCTGGCAGCAAGCTGCTCCTGGTCTACCAAGCTGATAAAGCCTATTTCCCTCCTTTCGGACGGATGTGGAGCTTCGAGGGCCGATGACATTCTCTCCACTGCTCGGTCGCATAGCACTGGCTGCGGTTCACCCCTCTTGGCTCGGTATAAGGCAGCTGCCTCCCGAACACGGAGGTCGAGAGGGAGAATCCCAGCCAGCACCAGCGCCGAGTTTAGCGACACCGTGCGGTAGGCCTTAACAATCTGCTGCACAATAAGGCGTTGCACAGTCTCCAGTTGCTTGATTACGCCCTTCCTGTGAACCGCCGGTTCCCACGCGCTGGCGCCATACAGCACAATCGGCTCCACTGTCGCCACATATATCGTTCGGATGACCTCCGGATTTAGTCCCCAGGTGGTCTTCGCTGCTCTTGATAGTTGTTTATAAATGCCCAAGGCCTTTCTGCAAATGTCAGCTACATGCGGCTTAAAGGTTAGTTTGTCGTCTATGGTCACGCCCAGCATCTTGATCTTCCCTACCATCGGGATGTCGACCCCTCCCATGTTAAGGAGTGGGGTGTCGTAGATAAGTTTTCGCGTTATGACCATCGCATTGGTTTTCTGCGGGGCGAATCTTAGTTTATTCTCTACACCCCACTTCCTAACACGTTCGAGGGCGGCATTTGCCCTAGCCTCAATCTGCTGAGCGTTATCCGCGTCAAAGACTAAGACGACATCATCGGCGAATGCCTGCACGTAGTCGCCGTTTTTGTCCAGGCCTTTGAGGAGGGGGTCCAATAGGAGGTTCCATAAAATGGGTCCCCCTATTGAGCCTTGAACACAGCCCTTGTTCGTCGATTTTGTGTACTCCTCTCCAGCATACCGGACGTGGACTGATCGATCTCCGAGATAACTGTCTATCACCCTCCGCAGGTTCAGCGGGCAGTTCTCCTCCGCCAACCGGACTCGTATAGCAGGCCACCATGCGCTATCGAAGGCTCCCTCTATATCTAATGATATTACCGTGATGAGTTTCTTTTCATTGAGTTTCTGTCGGATGTGCTGCATCAGGGTATAGAGGGAGTCCTCGGTGCTTCTCTGGGGCATGAATCCGTATTGACGGTTGCTCATTCCTGGGAGGATGTAGTACTTGATCCGGGACATTAGCAGCTTCTCGTAGATCTTGCCCAAGATCGGGAGAAGCCCTATGGGTCTATAGGCCTTGGGCACCGAGTAGTTGTCCTTTCCGGGTTTTTTGAGGATGACAACGGTAGCCTCCTTCCATTTGCGTGGGAAGTGGTGGAGTTTGAGGCATTTGTTCAACAGGGCAAGGAAAGCAGTGGGGTCCGCGTCGATCGCCCGGCAACAAATGTCGGCAGTTAATCCGTCAGCTCCTGGAGCCTTTTTCGGGTTGAAGGACCCGCACACCATTCGGAGTTCTGCCATAGTGAATGCGGGGTCGCAAAAATCATTTTTGTTCCCATCATTGACTTTGTCGGCTATGATCCTTATTCGGCTGTGGTGTGCGTTGTCCTCCCCCGGCAGGTCTTCCGGATAGAAGGTATTTGCCAGTAGGGCGACCGACCCTTTACTATCTAGGCTTGCTCCTTCCTTCTCTAACGGCAGGTCTTCTCCTCTTCGCTCCGTTCTTGATATCACCCTGTAGATACCTTCCCACATACTTTCCCTGTCCTGTCTAGCACAAAAGTTCTTCCAACTATCGATTATGGCTCGGGAGGCTTCTTCCTCATACTCTTCTTTCTTCTTCAGATACTCTTCGACTACCTTAGCCCTTCTCACCGGTGCAGCGCACCTGATGCGGTTTTTTCGGGTCGCTACCTCTCTCTTCAGTTTCGTGAGCTTTTCGGACCACCACGGCACACTGATTCCCTCCTTGGTCTTTTTGAGAGGCATAGACTGCAAGCATGCCTCCACCAGCATGTCCGTGTAGGCGTTGACAGCTTTCTCAAGCTCGTCAACAGAACTAATCGCATCTATAAGGTCTTTATGTAGAAGGCGCTCTGCTTGTAATTGGCTGAATTTGGTCACAAATTCAGACCAATTAGCCTTTTTCGTATTAAATCTGCGAGTAGTTCTGCTGACTGCCAAGCCCTTTGCCCTTGCAAGTCGTATGCCAAACAGTATGCCGTTGTGGTCGGAATTGACTAGACCTGTATCTACTCTCCACTGCTCGATAAGATCCAAAAGATCTTCCGAGCAGGCAGTGAGGTCAATGAAACTGTGGTACCTCTGCGTTCCCCTGTAGGTGTCGAAAGTCGGAGTGGTTCCGTTATTGAGGATATGGAGTCCCATATCCCCTAGAGTCCCGGCCATATCGATGCCTCGCTTGTCGATCTTCAGACTGCCCCACCAGGTGCTCTTTGCGTTTGCATCTCCTCCAACGATCAAATTCTTTGAGCCCAGTGTCTCTTCGACCTTTCGTAGTTGGATTAGGTACGGTTCTAGCGGGTGACTCGGTTCGAAGTAGAAGGACACCAGCGCTATTTCCCAGGACACCGTTCGGATCCCCACCACAACGATGTTGTTTGTGGTGAGTTTTGGGTATTGAATGACTGTGAGGTCATTGTTGAAGACTGCTATTGCAGCCTTCACTTTACCCTCCCCTACTGTGGTGTTCTGGAAAACTCTCACGCCAGTGCGCCCCCTCATGAGCCCGCTTTTATCAACCGCTGGCTCTTGGAGGAGTGCTACTGCGGCTTGGCGTCTCTTGGCTTCAATGAGGATTTCGGTGGTTGCCAGCTTCTTCTTCTGCAGATTCGCTTGAAGCACCCTATAGATGGTGGAGTCGCCCTGTGCGCCCTTAGCAGTACGCCACAGTCAGACGAACCAGTTCGTCCCTCCTGCGGCGCACTATGCAGTCTCGATCGAAGGCGTTGTGCTCGTTGTCATCCTGGTTGGTCTTGACGCAGTTCCTGCATTTGGGTGGGACACCCGCCATCCATTCCGTGCATGTTGTCTTTAAGTGTGGACCTCCACAGTGGCTACAAAGGTCTGCCGGTTCCTTGCAGAACCTCTTCGTGTGGCCATAATCCAGACAACGGCTGCACTGGATTAGTGGGGACTGGTCCTCCGCCCGAATGCGCTGTAGGTCAATGTGGACGTACCCCTGGGCTGTTATTCGACGCCACACGGTGGGCGCTACACTAAGGACTATGTGGCCCGTGTGGGGGTTTCTAGCCCTTCTCCTATATTTGACGACGATCCTTTCTTCTCCTTTCTTGAGGTCTTTGAAGATTAGGCGGTTTTGGTTCTTCAAAGCCTTTAGGACGTCGTCATCGGTGTTGGCCAGGAGTACGTCCTTCAATATCAGTAGAGGGTCCTTATTCTTAATGTCCTCGACGGAGAGGCCAGACTCTCTATCTCTAAGTCTTTGTTTGACACTGTCCTTTTCCTTCTCCGTCGCAAACCCCATGATTATCTTCCTATCTTTGGCTTTTCTGATCCTTTCGACCGTGACCCATCCTTCTTTGGCGTCCACGGCTTCCCTCAGTTTCTGTAGGGTCACCTCCCCCGTCTCCGTCTCATCTTTGGAGGTGACTACCACAGAGTGCAAGGTGCCCCTATCTGTGTGTGGTTTGCCCGTTTTTACTGCCGCTACACTAGCATAGGTAGCATGTTGCATTTTCCCCAGCGTCTCCCTATGCAGCTCAAGGTTGTTCCCAAGCTCGGTGATTTTGCAGTTGGTCTCCCGGAGCATATCCGTATGTTCCTCGAGCTTGGCCGAGTGCTGTTTATTTTCCCTTTCCCCTCCTTTCTCCTCCATAGTTTCTATCTTTTCCTTCAGCTCTCTAATGATCCTGTTACTCTCCCTCATTCTCTTTTCATTATCTATCAGGATAGTGTTACTTTTCTCCATCTGTCCCTTCAATCTACCCTCCATTTCCCTCATCTCCCTCAACGCCCTTGCCAAATCGCTCTCATCTTCCTGGAGGGTGAGTTCCGGTAATTTACCCTTTTTTCCTCCTTTTCCTGCGCGCATTTTGTTTTCCGCTTCTGCTTCTTTATAAAGGTCGTAAAGCTTTGTGAAGCACTCCAGCAATTCCACCTTCAACTCAGTCTTCATGTTCCTGGACTCGTTCGCACAAGACTTTCCCCGGACAACCAGTGCTCTTGCTCTGGCTGGCCGGTTCTGCGATACGGAAACTCCCGCCGTAGGACTGTCAGGAATTACTTGCACTTCTTCTGCGGTTGTGACTGTGTTAGCAGCTGTGGTGGTGGTGCTGGCGGTGGCGGTGGTAACGGTAGTGATAGCAGTGGTGGTAGCGGTGATGGCGATGGTTTTGGCGATTTTGGCAGTGGCGATGGCCTTCACGGTGGTGGCTGTGGCGGTGGCGATCTTAGCATAAGAAGTTTTCTTAATTGGGGTTCTCTGTAGAGCCGACTTTTTTGGTATACTCTCAGGCGACACCACAATATCGAGTCTGACAGGGGGTCGTGACGGGGCTGTCCCGTCGCCGGTCCCCCCCAGGTCCCCGCTAGGTGCTGCCACCTTGGTCACCGTTCTCGAAGGTGATACCTGCGGCTTTTCCCCTTGGACTCCTTTGGGTGGTGTGCTAAACATGATTTAACTTTGGTAATGTGGATATGAAGAACTGGCGGTGGTAGCGTGTTTTCGTACACGGGGTATGTAGAGGGTACCCGTTTGTTTGTTGTTTGAGGAGAGTGGTGTGGGAGTCCCAGACTTGTGTGTGTGTGTGTGTGTGTGTGTGTGTGTGTGTGGAGGTGTATGTGTGTGTGTGCGTGTGGATTTTTGTGCGGGTATGTGTGTGTGTATCTGTGTGTTATATATGTATGTGTATGTGTATTTGTAAATGTGTGTATTTTGTGAGTGTGCGTTCGTTTGTGTGAGTGAGTATGTGATATGTGTTACGAATGATAGTATGATCTACTAATAGAACTCTTTTTATTTACAGGTTCGGTCGGGAGGTCAACTTCAAGAGTTGTAGCACCAAGGTTAGGTGCGTCAGAACAATCTTCAACTCTGTTACCTACAGTCGGTAAGTACTACGTCTTTTATTTCCTCTATATAATTTTTTATTACAATAAAATGTTTGCGGGATGTAGAAAGTCCCGAGTCCTTAAATATATTGTAGAGTCTATTGACTCTATGTCGTAGCACTGCTACCGTCTCTTATTTCTACGCGCCAATAGGGCTTAAAAAGTCTTAAAACTAGTAAATCTCAATAGAGATGCGTCTTAAATAACTAAAATCCTTAAAATAGAGTCGTATCCGATATATTGGGGGCTACAGTGATGCCCTTGTCCTAAACTAATATCACAGATTATAATTACAGTAAAGAAAATTTAAAGAACCTAAAACTCTCGGGTCGACTTTATGTAGAGTCGACGAATCGTCTCTACACCCACCCGGATGGACAGAGCTCCCCGAGACGATTCTAATGATACCACACACGAAGTACTAGCTCCCTCGGGTTCGGCCACAATCGAGGTTAAAAGTTTGGCGGATTCCGGAATCCGGGAATCCGTTTTTCTTCCCCCTCGATTATCTCACGAACCAGAGGTCCGATTCCTTCGTGCGTGGGCTCGTTTTGAAGGGCTCGGCGAGCACTACCGATCCCCGACGGTTTCAGCGCCCAAAATTTTTAGGTCCCGAGAGTCCCTAAAAAACCCCCAGTCTCATGGAGTCCCACACCCCGATGACCCCAGTCAAAATCCCGAGTCCGTAGGACAACGGGTTCCAGAGATATCGTGCTTCCAAAACTTCCAAAATGGCGGACGAGCTGTCAAATTTGGATTTCGGAAGCCCGTATCTCAGGAACCAGAGGTCGCAGAAACTTCGGGATTTCACTTACCCACTCAGTGGCGACTCCTGTATCGCGCTAGGTACCCCCCGGGAGGTAGTAATTTTTAGGTCTTAGATCGACCTGGAACTGCTGGAGTGGATAGAGGTGAGGCCCCTGATCCCAAATCTGCAATCAGCAGTCCGCTATCCAAAACCGTCCAGAAGTTATAGTAATTTAAAAATTTTCAAAATGGCCGCCGAGCTGTCAGTGTCACCTTTCAACTTTAAATATCTTTGGCCCTATGGGTCGCAGAGACACCGGGATTTCACTGGGCAGCTCGGACGGACCTCTTCTACCTTGCTTAATTGAAAAATCCGCTCAAAAGTTTTTAACTCGAAATCCTCCCAAAAAGTACCCAGCCCGAAAACTACCCCTCCGACACTTCCAAGAGTGGAAGTTCGGTCCCCCTAAGTCCTACGGTTCCGGAGCTATGACCCTTTAAAATTTTGAAGCTAAATCCGCTAAAAAGCGGATTTGTCGATTTTCCTCAATTTAAGAGTTATCGGGCCCAGGCTTGGGCTCGATAGTGGTCCAACAGGGGTTCTGAAAGTGATTTTAAGGCCAAAAAGTAATTTAAATGATTAATTTTGAATATATAGACAAAAAACATATAAAAATCGATAACTCCGAAACGTCTGGGACTAAAAATATACAAAAAATTTGATAAATAGTGTACAATAAAGATCTAGGACACAGAATTATGAGACACAAAAAATACACAAAATTGGCTAAAATATTACAAAAAATCTAGAAAACACGGTTTTTTAATTTTAAAAGTACTAAAATATTGTCCAAAAATGGTGAGTTTTGC
>OY748296.1:0-75606 GCA_963556515.1 Nudaria mundana
CCTCACCCAACTTCTCACGGGTCATGGCTGTTTTGCCAAATTCCTGTGGGAAGTGGTGGGGATCCTGTCGGAGCCCGTTTGTCATCACTGCGCAGGCGGCGCCGTAGATACGGCGCAGCATACGCTCGCTGTGTGCGCCACCTGGGACACGCAGAGGTTGGCCATCACGGACATCATCGGCAGTGTAGGTTCGCTGCCGGCCGTCATTCTCTCTATGGCCGGCAGCGAAGAATGTTGGGCCGCCGTCGCCTCCTTCGCTCGGGAGGTGATGGCGGCAAAGAGAGAGGCCCTGTGGGAACGGGAGCGTGCAGGCCGCACGCTTCCGCCCTGCCGGGCACCAGTCAGGGGGCGACGGCGTATTGCATACGCCCAAGCCCCCGACTGATAGGGCCGTGGGCGGTGGGTCGGGGGGCCCACCGCTCACGCGAAAGGCCCTGAGAAGTCCGACGCCCCTTATGTGTTTCGGGGGCGTCGCTTCGAGGACCCCATGAGGGGGTATGGGCGTATGGGCCTGCAAGGCTCATGGGGACGGACGTGACCGAAAGGTCGCATCGGGGAGGCCTGACCAGCCTCTCGTAGCCGGCCACGTTGCGTCGTGCAACGACCCCTGTCTCACGGTCTACAGGGTACGTGCGGCGCAACGTGGCCGAAGGCGGCTTGCCTTAATTGGCTGGCCTGAGGGTGATACCCGATACAAAAATCCGTGAAGGAAAGCACGTTAAAACCCAGCGGATACTTGGCGACCTCCGCATGTAATAGCCCGCTCCCCGGAATGAGCGTCACCCGGGGAGTGTTTGTAGATCGTCTCATACTCGTGGGAATAATATGGAACAATTTAATAAAAACACAAAGAACGAAGAGTCGGGCCAACCCGACGAACATCTGCAAATCCAACGGACTCCGAAGGAATATGTACTGGCTGAACACACTAGGTCCCGAAGTCCACTCCGGGGCCTGTTACTCAAAGAGCCGCGCGTCACGCTGTCTCGCTGCAGCGTGTCGCCAACGCCCTCAACGAAAGCGACGGCTGTCGTCTCAGACACCGATAGTGAGGCCACCATGGTGGAAGTGAGCTCGCGTTCCGCGTCTCCCTTCCCACTGACGTCTAGATTCTTCCGCAGGCGGAAAACGCCTACGGGGTCAGTCACTTTTAGTGATGATGAAGAGGAGGAGATGCAATGCTTGAGCGACTCCTCTGTGTCTAGTCCCAGCCGACCCGGATCAGCGTCCAAGAGGGGCCGTGGGCGCCCCCCTGCTTCTACAGGAATGTACGTCGTTCTGGCAAAAGCCAAGGCCAAGTACGCTGCAGCGCAGGAGCGCGCATCCGAGGAGGCTGCAGAAGAGGCCTACAGGAAGGAAGTGCAAGCTCCCTTCCTTAAAGGTGGCCCCACTTCAGTGGAGAAACCGGAGAAGCCGGTAACGGCTCAGACGTCTGAGGAGTTGACTGGGGGAATTGAGGAGGCGGTGGCGGTGATCAACACCGTCGCCGTCAAATCAAATAAATTAAAAGGCCAACTCGTGCGGGAGCTCAGGGAGGCCGCAAGCACCATCATCAAAAGTGTGCGGGAGTTGAAATCCCGCACGGAGTCAGAAGAGGTGGTGCTCCTCAACGTGGAGTTAATAGCCCTGAGGGCGGAGATGGAGGGCCTTAAACAGGCAGCGGCCTCCCTCGCCCCAGCGATGACGCGCGATGAGATTGGTTTCATGATAGACGCGCGCCTCGCCGGGGTTGTGGACCGCCTGCCCCCTGAGGTGCCAATACGCCCGCCATTGGCTGCGGATGCACGGAACGCTGCGCGCGCCTCACGTTCCGCTGCTGCCAACTTTGCTGGGTCAGCTCCTCCTCGGAGAACCAAGGGTCTTTCGCCTTTGGCCTCAGGTCCAGAGGCTCCCGTCGCCTCCTTACCTGTCCCCACCGCGCTCCCTTCCATTGTCCCCTCCACATCGATTACAGGCGTGGTCGCCGAAGAGGGCAAAAGGAAGAGGGCAAAGAAGATGAGCGCCGCAGCAGCAGAAGCCGCAGCTGCTCGGCAGGTGCGTCCACCGCCCACTGTTGTTGTTGCTCACCAGCCACTAGCTGAGGGGTGGAACGTAGTGGCAGCGCGCCCTGCGAAGAAGAAGTCCGCTGCGGCTCCAGCGCCGGCACCGGCCAAACCCAAGAAGAAGAAAGGCTCCACAAAGCCCCGCACTACGCGCACTGAGAGTCGCAGAAGACACAATTGACCTGAAGAGCCTGGGCATAGACGGTCTGAGTTTCCGCGCCGCCGTTACCGGAGGAAAGATCCTCGAGGTGAGCGGCGCAGACAAAGATGCCAAGGCGGATGCCCTGGCCGATAAGTTGCGGTCGGTACTGGGCGAAGTGGTTCGGATCGCCAGACCTGAGAAATGCGCAGAGTTGCGCATCTCAGGCCTTGGCGACACCGCCACAAAGGAGAGGGTTGCCGCTATGGTGGCTGAAGTCGGTGCCTGTGACGTCTCCCGCGTTAAAGTGGGCGACATCAGCTGCCCACCCGGCCGGCAGGGCACCTGTTGGTTGAAGTGCCCGGTCGCGGCGGCCAAGAAGTTGTTGGATGGCCGCCGCCTAACCATAGGGTGGTCTGTAGTTAGGGCCACCCTCCTTGCGCCTCGAGTCCAGCGGTGTTTCCGCTGTCTGGACTCGGGGCATGTCGGAGTACAGTGCACTTGCGAAGTGGATCGCAGTGCACTGTGCTTCCGTTGTGGACAGCCGGGCCATAAGGCGGCCGGCTGTTCTTTAGAGCCCCGGTGCCCCGTCTGTTCTACGGATGGTGCACCGGCTGCCCACCGTCTGGGCACTAGGATGTGTGACGTCACTGCCCAAAAGCGGGGACGTCGTGGCGGCAGAAGACGTGGTGTCGTTTCCACCACTCAGTCTTCGCCGCCAACGGAGGAGAGGATGGACACCGCTCAATCATAAATGGCCATCTCACTACTGCAGGCCAACGCCGGCCACTGTCTCGCGGCTCAGGATCTCCTGATGCAGTCCATAGCACAGTGGCAGGCGACCGTCGCCGTCGTCAGCGAACCGTATTTGGTCCGTAATCGTGACGACTGGGCTGGCGACTGCGACGGCCTAGTGGCCATAGTCGCCCGTCAGGGTGCGGTCGGCGCGTCCCCCTTCAGCAGAGTGCACCCCCGCGGTGACTGATCGCCCCCTTGTAGGGGAGGGACCCCGGTGGCGGCTGAACACGCTGGACCGGGAGCTGGCCAGAGAGGCGGCAATTATCGAGCGCTGGGCCGCTCCTAATGTCAACGGTCTGGACGTAGACGCGAGGGCGGAGAATCTCGCCGGTGCGATGGCTCGCGTCTGCGACGCGGCGATGCAGAGGGCAAGGCCGGTACCCCCGCGAAGGCAGGTGTACTGGTGGCGTCCTCACCTCGCTGAGATGCGAAAAACCTGTCACGCAGCTCAGCGACGGTATACCCGCAGTCGCGGGAGGCGCCGGAGAGACCTTGCCCAGGAGGAGATTTTGCTCGCCGCGGATACCTTGGCGACCTCCGCATGTAATAGCCCGCTGCCGGGTGGGGCTTCGCCCGGTAGTGCCCCCTATGCCCCATTACTCGTGGGAATTCTATGGATTACCAAAAATTTAAAACACCAAAGGATGCTTGCCACACAAGCACTACCGAAGATTTAGCTTCTGTAAAGGAGCTGCGTGTCACACTCTCCAGGTGTGACACGCCGACATTGTTGACGTCATCGACGTCAACGTTGGAGGGATTGCGTGGAGACCTGCAGCTGTCGGACACCGACAGCAGCACAGTCTCCATGGAGACTGTGGGGTCGACCATGGGGTCGTCCTACGTCCTCCCCACCACTTCCCGTTTCTGGCGCAAGCGCCGGAACTCGGGGTCGGATGGGGGGGATTCGGATGACTCCCACAGGAGTCCCGTTCGTAGTCAGACGGTCACGAACGCGAAGAGAGGCCGCGGGCGCCCTCCCACGACAGGCCAGTATGTTGGCCTGCACAAGGCTAAGGCCGACCTTGCCGCTGCTGAAGAGCGCCAAGCCGAAAAGGAGCTGGCAGAAGAGGTCCACATCGAGGAGGTGAGGGAAAAAAAGAAGGACACCATCCTACCGGGGCCATCCAACGTACCAGTCCCGGTAGCGGGCCAATCGTCGGAGCAGCTGACTGGGACCATTGAGTCTGCTGTGGGCATAATTAACACTATAGCCCACAAAAGTAACAAGATGAACAGCAGACTCGTGCGCGATCTCAAGAATGCCGCGAGCACAATCCTTGACAACGCTCGTGAGCTGAGATCGCGCACAGTCAACGAGGAGGTAGTGATTTTGCAGGGCGAGCTCATCGCCCTGAGGGCCGAGATGGAGGGCCTGAAACGGGTAGCGGGCTCCGTCCCCCCGGCGATGTCGCGCGATGAGATCGGATTCATGATCGACGCACGCCTCGCCGGGGTTGTAGGCCACCTACCCCCTGAGCCGACTTTGCGCCCTCCACTCGCGGCAGACAGGCGGAACGCCGCGCGTGTAGCTCGTGCTGCCGTCTCCGTCTCCTCGGAACCAACACCGGGTCCCAGTCGGCCTACCGCTGCTCCTGTGGCCTCACTCTCCCGGCCTGTCCCTGCTCTTCCTTCCTCCTCCACTGCTGACGGGGTGGACCTAGCAACTGGAAGGAAGAGTAGGAAGAAGAAAATGAGCGCTGCGGCAAAGGAGGCCGAAGCTGCTCGACAGGTGCGGTCACCGCCAACTGTTACTGCTCCTCAGCCACTTGCTGAGGGGTGGAATGTAGTGGCGGCGCGCCCTGCAAAGACGAAAAAGGCCAATGCGACTTCAGCACCCGCACCGGCCAAAAATAAGAAGAAGAGCTCCAAAAAGCCCCGCACTACGCGCACTGCTGCAGTGACTATCACGCTGCAGCAGGGCGCGAAGGAAACGGGGACCACCTACGCGGCCGTGCTGCCCCAGGCTGAAGATAAAATCGACTTGAAGAGCCTGGGCATAGACGGTCTGCGTTTCCGCGCCGCCGTCACCGGAGGAAAGATCCTCGAGGTGAGCGGCGCGGACAAAGATGCCAAGGCCGACGCCCTGGCCGATAAGCTGCGGTCGGTGCTGGGTGAAGTGGTTCGGGTCGCCAGACCTGAGAAATGCGCAGAGTTGCGCATCTCAGGCCTTGGCGACACCGCCACAAAGGAGAGGGTTGCCGCCATGGTGGCAGAAGTCGGTGGCAGTGACGTCACCCGCGTTAAAGTGGGCGATATCAGCTGCCCACCCGGCCGGCAGGGCACCTGCTGGCTGAAGTGCCCGGTTGCGGCGGCCAAGAAGTTGTTGGACGGCCGCCGCCTCACCATTGGGTGGTCTGTCGTTAGGGCCACCCTCCTCGCACCTCGAGTCCAGCGGTGCTTCCGCTGTCTGGACTCGGGGCATGTCGGAGTACAGTGCACTTGCGAAGTGGATCGCAGTGCACTGTGCTTCCGTTGCGGGCAGCCGGGCCATAAGGCGGCCGGCTGCCCATCGTCGGAATTAATGTGCCCTCTCTGCTCAACAGAGGGGTCACCTGCTGCCCATTCACTGGGCAGCAAGAAATGTGATGCGGCCTCCCGGAAACGGGGAGGCCGCAAGAATCGGAGAAACAAGACGGGTGGTGGAAAGTCCAGCCCCACCACCCAGTCTGTGGAGACTATGGACACCGCCCAAATTTAAATGGCCAACGTCTCTATACTGCAGGCCAACGTCAACCATTGTGTCGCTGCTCAGGATGTCCTGATGCAGTCTATGGCACAGTGGCAGGCGACCGTCGCCGTTGTCAGCGAGCCGTACCTCGTCCGCGATTGGGACAACTGGGCTGGCGACCGCGACGGCTTAGTGGCCATCGTCGCCCGTCAGGGTGGGTCCCCCTTCAGCCGGGTGTTGAGGGGACATGGTTGTGTTCTAGCCCTGATGGGCGGCTATGCAGTAGTTGGGGTGTACATTTCCCCCAACAGGAGTCTCGCCGATTTTGAGCAGGTGCTCGCCGAAGTCGAGGCCCTGTTGGCGGATGTGCGCCCCGCCCCTGCCTTGGTCGTCGGGGATTTCAACGCTCATTCTCAGACTTGGGGTTCCCCGGCGACCGATGTTAGGGGAGAGACGTTGGAGGACTGGGCGGTGTCGCTTGGCTTGGTGCTGCTAAACAGGGGGGTGGTCCACACTTGTGTGCGGCCCCAGGGTAGTTCTATTGTAGACTTGTCGTTTGCCAGTTCTGCCCTGGTGGACCGTATACGGGGGTGGGGAGTGATTGAGGGGGTGGAGACCATGTCGGACCATCGATACATATGGTTCGACGTCGTCGCCGCTCCCTTGGCCACCCTCGCGGCGACTGAACGCCCCCCTTTCGGGGGGGGGACCACGGTGGCGGCTTAATACGCTGGACCGGGATCTGGCCAAAGAGGCGGCTATTGTCGAGCGCTGGGCCGCTCCTAATGTCGACGGCCTGGACGTGGACGCGAGGGCAGACAATCTTGCCGGTACGATGACTCGCGTCTGCGACGCGGCGATGCAGAGGGCAGGGCCGGTACCCCCGCGAAGGCGGGTGTACTGGTGGCGGCCTCACCTCGCTGAGATGCGAAAAACTTGTCACGCAGCTCAGCGACGGTACACCCGCAGTCGCGGGAGGCGCCAGAGAGACCTTGCCCAGGAGGAGGTGCTGCTAGCCGCGTACCGGGCTGCTCGAGCGGCCTTTAGCTCGGCAATCCGGGCCGCGAAGAACGCGGCCTGGAACGAGGGGCTCGAGAGCTTAAATGGGGATCCATGGGGGCATATCTACAAGGCCGTCAGCAAGAAGCTTGGACCTTGGGTGCCCCCCCTCACTACGTCTCTCGAGCCCCAATTTGTAGAAGAAGTGGTCAGCTCCCTCTTCCCTGCGCGGGAAGAGTGGTCCCCCCCCCCGAATGGCACCGAGCCAGGAGTCGTCGGATGACGAGGTCATCTCGCCCGTTTCTGGCGCCGAGCTGGGGGTAGCGGTTCTAAAACTTAAGCTGAGGAACCGCGCCCCTGGTCCCGATGGCGTCCCAGGGCGGGTCGTCGGCCTCGTCATGCCGGAGTTTGAAGAGGAGACGCTGTCCCTCATGTCGGAGTGTGTGGCGTCCGGAAGAGTCCCGCGACGCTGGAAGACGGGGAAGCTCGTGCTGCTTCGTAAGCACGGGCGTCCCCCGGAGTCGCCGTCGGCCTACCGCCCCATCGTTCTCCTCGACGAGACGTGCAAGCTTTTCGAGCGGGTGCTGGCTGCACGTCTTGTCGGACATTTGGAGGGGGCGGGGCCGAACTTGTCGGATAGCCAGTTCGGCTTCCGTCGCGGGAGGTCCACCCTGGACGCCGTAGCCCGGCTTAGGGGCAGCGTCGAGGATGCTACTAGCCGGGGGGAGGTGGTGTTGGCTGTGTCGCTCGACATAGCCAATGCCTTCAACACCCTCCCCTGGCCTACTATCGCCGAAGCGCTGAGGTACCACAATGTCCCGTGGTACCTCAGGCGCGTCCTTGCGGACTACTTTGTCGACCGGGCCATCATCTTTCCGGCCCGGTCGGCCGTAGTCCGCAGGGAAATGTCTTGTGGCGTTCCACAGGGGTCGGTGCTGGGCCCGCTCCTGTGGAACATTGGTTTCGATTGGGTCCTGCGCGGTGCTACTCTTCGGGGAGTCGGCGTACTATGTTACGCCGACGATACCCTAGTCACCGCGCGAGGACCCACTTTCCGTGACGCTGCCGTGCTCGCCACTGCGGGCACGGCACAGGTCGTCAGTCGCATCAGAGCGCTCGGCCTCAAGGTGGCCCTCGAAAAATCCGAGGCCCTCTTCTTCCATGGGCCTCGGATGAGACCCCCTCGGGATGCCCAAATTGTGGTGGGTGGCACCTCCATCGCTGTCGGGAGGACCCTTAAATATCTGGGTCTCTTGCTCGACAGCCGGTGGGGGTTCGTCGAGCATTTCCGGCAGCTTTCACCAAAGTTGGTGACGTTTGCCGGGATGCTCGGTAGGCTGCTCCCCAATAAAGGGGGACCGGGAAGTGCATGCCGCCGTCTCTACGAGGGTGTGGTACGCTCCAAGGCGCTCTATGGGGCGCCTATTTGGGCGGATGCCCTCAGCGCCGCGAACGTGGTCCAGCTGCGACGACCGCAGCGGATCACGGCGCAGAGGGCTGTTTTGCCAAATTCCTGTGGGAAGTGGTGGGGATCCTGTCGGAGCCCGTTTGTCATCACTGTGCAGGCGGCGCCGTGGATACGGCGCAGCATACGCTCGCTGTGTGCGCCGCCTGGGACACGCAGAGGTTGGCCCTCACGGGCATCATCGGCAGTGTAGGTTCGCTGCCGGCCGTCATTCTCTCTATGGCCGGCAGCGAAGAATGTTGGGCCGCCGTCGCCTCCTTCGCTCGGGTGGTGATGGCGGCAAAGAGAGAGGCCCTGCGGGAACGGGAGCGTGCAGGCCGCACGCTTCCGCCCCGCCGGGCACCAGTCAGGGGGCGACGGCGTATTGCATACGCCCAAGCCCCCGACTGATAGGGCCGTGAGCGGTGGGTCGGGGGGCCCACCGCTCACGCGAAAGGCCCTGAGGAGTCCGACGCCCCTTATGTGTTTCGGGGGCGTCGCTTCTATGTTGTTTGGGGGGGGGGGGTCAGCCCCCCGTGTTGAGCTCGAAAGAGCGCCCCTTTTCCGGGCCGCCGTTGCTTAACAGTTTCTGTCTATCCGGCGGCCCGGCTAAGGCGAAGGAGAAACACCGTGGATAGGTTTTAGTGGGTAGTCCGGCCCGTTTTCCATCCTAGGGCCGGGAGTCCCACACGAAGCCGTCTCGCTCCCCCCCCGCAGCGAGACGGTGAAGTGCGTAAATGCATCACCGACCACGACCACCAAAAAAAAAAAAAAAAAAAACCTTGTATTATCCTTAATTTACACTAAATAATACCTGATCGAGTGTTGGGTGACCAGACATAAAACTTAACACCGTTGTTATATAACGTACTCCTTTAACTCCAAACTGGTAGTTTTCCAGTAACTAACAGCCAATCTTCAATAATTTTATAATATCCGGCTTCTGGAGGACCATATGTTGGATTAGCTTAGAAATTCAGCGTGGAGGTGAACGGAGCGTGTACAACTGTATATTAAGAGTGTTAATACTTTTTTTTTTTTTTTTTTTTTTTTTTTTTATATTTGGTTCGCCAAATTGACGCCGCCCGCCTGGTGGTAAGTCGTGACGACGTCTAGCGATTGTGGGTCACTCTCACAGCACACATTACTATTGAGAGTGGCCCTCAACTTGACGACCTACTGATGTGCCTCTTCACGCTCCGCTTAAAGAACCCAGGATTATATGTGGGAGTTGTATTTTAAAATAATTTTAAACAATAAATCTTCAAAGGTACTAAATTACTTTTTACTATATTCCTACGTCGATATTCGACGTATATTTGACGTCTAGCGATTGTGGGCTACTCTCACAGCACACGCTCCGCTTAAAGAACCCAGGGTTATATGTGGGACGAAACACGTGCACAGGCAGGGCGTTCCAGGCCACTATCGTTCGGCAAGGAAGCTATTGTTCGGCGCTGAGCTAGCGGCTCAATGATTCCTGTTACCTCCGGACAATCTATTATATAATACGTATAGCTCGTCGCTGCATAGCGTCGAGAGCGTCCAGCAAATACTTCGCGGAGCCGTCCCAGAGGTGAGAGCAGTATTCGACGCAGGGTCTAATCTGCGTCTTGTATGGCAGACACCTCTGGTGCGTTGTAAAGAATCGCTTTACCTTATTCGGTATTCCTAGTTTCCGCGAAGCTAGCCCTATACATATTTCGATGTAGTTTTTATTATTGAGCTCTCGACGAACGTCTATGCCAAGGATGTCAAGGTTGTCCTTCATTGGTAATAATGCATTCTGAAGAGAGGGTAGGGGAAGGAAAGGGGATTTCTTCTCTTTATTGCAGGGGTGATAAGAGCCTCGGTCACTTCCTTGACGCATTTGCTTACTGTGGTTTGGCCTAAATATTTGGCCATTCCCACTATTCGCTGGTATGACCCAGTGCAATAAAACGATAATGCACAAAGAACCTATAACATTTAAATCATTAGATAGGTTACAATTTGTTATAGAAAACATTACTAACTACAGTAGATGGAGAGACTCCTTTTAGATTAAATATTAAAGCTATTCACATGTAGGTACCATTTCGAATGTTTTCTCACCGGCTAAACTTACGTGAATAAAGATTCGTATAGCTCGATAGCCAGCCTTCGAAATTTACATTACCGTACGCCAAAATTAAATTCGTGCTCCCAAGTTTCTTTATAAAGTGTCACGTAACGAACGTCTGACGCTACGGTTGTGATACGAAAGTAATTTAAAATCGCTCGTGCTGCTAAAATTAGTTACTTTCACGCACGATAGGGGCGCTGTACAAATGTCATACAATTGTTTGTCGATGACGATACGAATACTTTTTCGCAAGTTGTTCGTGCTCGAGCCTCTGAGCCACAAGTGTTACTAAGTCTTAAATAAACATATCCGATTGCAGTTATTGTGCCACCGATTCCGCTTATCTTAATGTTTTCTTTATGGATCGGTATGTTTAAGGCGCTGATATGTTTATACTTGATGGCACAAATGGAAGCTCCGGTGTCTACTAGGAATGAGTAATGATATGTACCTATGTATAATTGTGTGCAACAATTATTGTCTGTTGCATAAATAGGATCGTGCCTTTGTTGGTCACGAAAAAATTTTAACTCGTTCTTTCCTACGGGTTCTTCCTTAGCAACATGAATATTCGCATTATTGCGAGTACTCTGATGACCTCTAGAATTATAAAATCTATTATTAGAATTCTGATACGTACCCCTCTGCCATGTCGATCTCCCGCGAGCTGAATTCTGGTAACCACGTCCGCTGACCCGGTGACCTCTATTACCACGATGATAATTATTGCTGTTAAAATTATTATTATAAAATACACCTTGGTTTTGTCGGTTAAATTTCTGTTTGTCTGGGACTCTGGTATACTTAAAATTACCTGTTTGATAATTACCGGAAAACTTTTTACCGTTATTCTTAAACATAGATAATACGTTTTCTGACTGCGATGGTGAAGCAATTTTTTCATCTATCGCTGTCTGTACCGCGACCGTCAAATTTCCAAAATTACGCGCGGCTATTATAGTGCTAAGCCGTCTATTACTTAAACCGTCGGCAAAACGTTTAATCGCTTGCTTTTCATTTAAAGGTCTCAAAATAGTGTGCGATTCAGTCTTGCCGTCCGCTTGTGCAATAGTCAAATCCGTGAAAAGCTCCGTCAGGTCTTTTCCATAGTCATCAATAGATTTTTGCTCTTACCGTAGAGTTTGTAATTTATTTTGTAGAGAAACTGCGCTCTTTTTAGGTAAAAGAATAGTGCGCATATCTGCCAATAACGCGTCTACAGACGCATAGTTAGAGGAGAGTTTCAACTTTGAGACTTGTGATAGTCGGCTTTTTAATATAAAATTAACTAAATTTGACTTACACGTATCATTTCCTAACATTGAACTGTAATAGTCAATGCCGTCAATTAGTTGTCTAGTAGTTGGTTCCTTATTGTCCAAGACTGGTAACAAACTCAAAGCCGTTTTTAGATTAAACTCCATTTTGGAAATAGACTTTGGTTGAACTATTTTACTGTCGGTGACCTTAATATGAGTCTTGTTACGAAACTCTGTTATATCTATATAAAATTGCTTAATTCTGTCGCTATATTCTTGGATTAATAGTAAACACTCTGTACTATAAGGTGTCATATGGTGTTGGATTAGCTTAGAAATTCAGCGAAATAAAAATTGCCTAATAAATGTGTTACACACGAAATCAATCTAAGTTATTTTCACAATAGCTACCTGCCTGACACCTAATTGAAGTATGTAACAGGTGAAGTCAACCTTACCCACCGGCGGTTCAGCGGAGGCTCACGAGACAATTATATGATATCCCAGGGCGCCAGTTCACTTATGAACGGTGTGTGTGATGATAGGAGAATTCAATAAGGTACAACAGTTAGAGGGTTCACAGAGAGTATAATGTTATAAGCTTAAAATATTGAACAATATATATTGAATTTGGTTGTAAAGTTAACACAAAAAGGGTAGGTATGTAGCTGCTAGCCTACTTCTTAAATCATAAATTACAGGTACAGTAATTATTTTAAACTTGACCTTTATATTATGACGCTAGTTCTTGAAACTGGAGTAGACAGTATTATGGATGAAGAACACAGGATTAGATGTTGAGCAAAGTACTTAGCTTAATTGTTATGGTTCACGCGGTCAGCTGGGATTGTCAGGGGGGCGCACGTGCTGTGGTCCTGTGAGCCCAAGACGACCTCGTGTATCCTTGCCGTAGATTGATTAGGCTATTTCGGTACTGCTCCAGAAACGTCGACTACCTTAGCAATTCTGCACCAAGACATCAGACATCAGTATCACTATCAAGAAACGCCCTTTGGAATGCCTAAAACAGAAAAATGCTTCCACGTCGTCCAAGTCGAATGGGAGGGAACACTCCCAGCCTCTTGAGATCACGTTCGATAGGACGCTTGAAAAGTATCGACAATTGCTTCGACTCATTTATAATATTCCCAGTAAAATAACTTCTTCCAGACTTGTAGGTTAAGTATAAGACAGATGTAGTGATCGAGAGATATTTTCACTAAAGTATCCAGCAGTGGAAAGAGAGCCACGACAGCCCGCGCCGGCTTTTTATCAACTCCGAGCTGTTTCTAGATTCTTCCTTTCCTGCAAAAACTAGTTCAAACCACTTTTCTACAAGCAAAACTTATCGTCAGCCGGAAACACCTCTATAGATAAAAAGCAATATCATTGACATTCACCTTTTTAAGGAAATATTATGACATGGCTAGATATTACTCTGCCCGGTTCCCACTAAATCCTCTAGAGTGCGCTATACAATTTGTAGAACACCGGATGGTAAATGAATCAGTTAAGACTTGACGTTTGTCGAGTTGACATCTATACATCAACTGACACTAATGACGTTCATAATATCATTACAAATGTTTGTTTACGTTTTGTGAGTGTAATGAAATTACGATGTTACACCACCCCTCCCCTTAAGAGGATTTCCTGTGGGGAAGTATAACCATCACAAGGAAATTCAGAACGAAACACAGTGAGTGACTAAAGTCAAAGAGCTTAATCCTATCCAAACGTTAGCCCAAATAAACGATTTGTATCATGTCCATGATATTTACCTGCCTACGTGCCTCTTACCTAACGCAAAAACACACTGGTAAGGACCTCCTATTTTAAGTAGGGTAAAAAATATTAGGTATGTTATATTTAGTTAAGAGATCTTTAAATTTATTGGTAACAAATTGAGACCCACTTTCCATGTAAATAGTTTTACATGCTCCGTGAACTAGAAACACATTCTTCTCTATGAACCTGGTCACCTTAGCACCCGTTGCTGTCCGTTTAGGACTCAACATAATGTTATTGCTAGAGTGGTGAGTCACAACAATCAACCGTTCATCCCTGTTCCCGGAGACTGGAAATGGTCCCAGCAACTCACAAGAAATGGCTTCAATCGGCTTAGAAACAGTTTTAGGATTACCCATAATACCTGGACTAGATGTATTAACGGGCTTACGTAGTTTGCATATTTCGCAACTCCCTACATATTTCGTCACACTCTCGTACATCTGAGGCCAAAAGTAATTAAGTGACAAATGCTTATGGGTTTTCCATACACCTAGATGAGTTACAGTATCATCGTGATGTTTTTTTAATAACTCTAGCCTATCTTCTTGTGGAACTACCAGCTTCCATTGAAATTTCGTTGTATGATTATATTTATTTTTAGAGTACCTATATAAGAGATTATCCCTAATGCTAAAATTAGGGTAGTGCTTAGGATTATTAGTGACCCTATTTTTAATATGTAGGTACCAAGGATCTTTAGTCATTGTACAATCCACCAAGTCAATCTTGACATGAGGCAAAGCATTTGGGACAACATGATCCTTGCCCTTGCTGTGCTCTATATCAAGACTGAACTGGCTCAGTCTGACTAAGGGATTACACGAATTAACCCTAACAGAGGGAACAGTTTGTGAAATCAAATTCTTAGCCAACTCAAACTGATGCCAAAAGTCTATCCCAAATACCATCGAGGTCGTGATACCTGGGACGACATAGAATTTAATTACTTTAGTAGTAGAATTATATAAGACGGGTAGAGAGACATAGCCTAAGCACTCAAGGTTAATGCTGTCGGCAGTCTTAATAGTGAAGCTACGATCCGAGTTAAAGCTTTCCACTTTAAACCCTAGATCTAAGAATATGCGGTGTGAGTCATTGCCTAGCACAGAGCATGACGCACCCGAGTCTAAGAGACCTAATACATTTAAGTTGAATATTCTCACCTCGAGATAGGACCGAATATCATTTTCCTCTTTTTTAAAAAGAGGTTCACCGCCAGAGGGACTTGGTGTGGTTCCACTTTCCACCACGTCCGGTGTCAGACTCATGCAAGCAATTTTCTTTGGCTCTAGAGGCATGTTGCATTTAGGGCAGTCAGGCCTCTTCACCCCTTTCTTACCACACCTAAAGCACAATATTTCCCTCGAGCGCTCACATGAGTATGCACTGTGGTCAGAGTCTCCACACCGTAGACATTTTCTACCAGTCGTTGAGGGTCTGTTCTCATCAACTGGAATAGATTTATTAGATAAAGAACTACTTTCTAAAAGAGAAACCTGTTTTGCAGGTTTAACTAAGTTTCTATGTTGGAGTTTATTTAAATCCGAAGAGATTTTAAATGTATCGAGCTCGGGTTCTTTAAAGCTTTGGGCTCTGACACGTGCCAACTCCAACCGTTTACCTAAAGTTTTTAATTGTTCGACACTGTCGACTTCATGTAAGGCTAGTTCCTTCATGTAGTCTGGTCTTATATTATGCATCAAAATATCTAGTTTTTCATTCAGAGACATAGGAAAAGAAAGTCTTGAGAACATGGCAGACATAATCGAAATGTAACTTGCCATTGTCTCGGTTCGGGCTTGTGTACGACGCCTAATTTCATCACGCAACCTGTAATCGTAATCAGGTGTATCAAAGTTTAGCTTCAATTCAGTGATCAGCTGTTGATATGAACTGAGGGTGTCCCTATTAGTCCGGTACCACGCTAGAGCAGCACCGTCCAGTAAATCAGAGAAGGCAGCCAATATCTTCGACTCCTTGACTTCACGTGCCTGTCTAAGCTCTTCTAATCTTTCTAGAAATACGCGTACACAGGTCGAACCATCATATTTTAAATTAAAAGTATTTAAATTGATCGGACGATCTTTGTAAACTATAGTTTCCTGGACAGTAGGAATATCCAGCACACTACTACGCATCGAGCGGTCACTCCTCAAACGCACGGTAGGGATCCTATCATTAAATGGTTGTTCGGACTCGCTGTCAGAATTTTCCGATTCACCATTTGGTTCAACACTAGCGAGAACCTTGATGAGCCTACCTCGGATATCGTTCAGTAACTCACAATCAATACCACAACGAGCTAAGCGATCTATCAAATAGTTAGCCCTAAGAGCGGACCTCGAACAAACATTCATATCTCTACCGACCTCACCCGATGTGATAAGTGCCTCTAATTCTTGGACTTTGGGCTCACAAGACTGCAGCTCGATGTCAGGACTCGGTGTCCCGATGGGCATAGCCTTCAAACTGCCACGTCGAGATAATCTGAAGACCGTCCTCAGCTGACTTCGCAGTGAAGTGACCGTTGAAGAAGAGTTAACTGAAACCCCAAGAATTTCGAGTTCATAAAACAGTTCATCCTTTCTCAGGCAAGATATATATTTGTGGATGTATGACATCTTAAAAGGATCTAAGTATAAAAGGCAAAAATTAAATTTAAGTTCTCCGAAGTGGAGGTACAAAGAGAATTTAAAATAGTACTAATTAAAGTTAAAAGTTTAGGTACTACTTAAGTAGTTTAGGTACACAGGTAGAAAACAGTATGATTAGAAAGTAGTGAAGTTATATTAAGTAATTAGTTGACAAAACATTTATTTGTCAACTTTGCTCTTCCACGCTTAGTCTAGAAAGTTAAGTTATAATAATAAAGTTTGAGATCTTACCCTCACACAGAAATCAAAAAAGAAAAAAAATTGTAAAATTTATCTAATAGAATAATATTTTTTCCTTTGTGAGTTTACCCTCACACAAAAAGAAAAAAAAAACAAAAAGAAAACAAGAGGTTTGCCTACTAAAATAGTTAGCAGGCAAACGTGTACCTTATTGAAGCCCTGACCATCACACACACAAAATGGAGAAAAACCTCTAAGTTGGGCGACACTTGTAACAGGTGAAGTCAACCTTACCCACCGGCGGTTCAGCGGAGGCTCACGAGACAATTATATGATATCCCAGGGCGCCAGTTCACTTATGAACGGTGTGTGTGATGATAGGAGAATTCAATAAGGTACAACAGTTAGAGGGTTCACAGAGAGTATAATGTTATAAGCTTAAAATATTGAACAATATATATTGAATTTGGTTGTAAAGTTAACACAAAAAGGGTAGGTATGTAGCTGCTAGCCTACTTCTTAAATCATAAATTACAGGTACAGTAATTATTTTAAACTTGACCTTTATATTATGACGCTAGTTCTTGAAACTGGAGTAGACAGTATTATGGATGAAGAACACAGGATTAGATGTTGAGCAAAGTACTTAGCTTAATTGTTATGGTTCACGCGGTCAGCTGGGATTGTCAGGGGGGCGCACGTGCTGTGGTCCTGTGAGCCCAAGACGACCTCGTGTATCCTTGCCGTAGATTGATTAGGCTATTTCGGTACTGCTCCAGAAACGTCGACTACCTTAGCAATTCTGCACCAAGACATCAGACATCAGTATCACTATCAAGAAACGCCCTTTGGAATGCCTAAAACAGAAAAATGCTTCCACGTCGTCCAAGTCGAATGGGAGGGAACACTCCCAGCCTCTTGAGATCACGTTCGATAGGACGCTTGAAAAGTATCGACAATTGCTTCGACTCATTTATAATATTCCCAGTAAAATAACTTCTTCCAGACTTGTAGGTTAAGTATAAGACAGATGTAGTGATCGAGAGATATTTTCACTAAAGTATCCAGCAGTGGAAAGAGAGCCACGACAGCCCGCGCCGGCTTTTTATCAACTCCGAGCTGTTTCTAGATTCTTCCTTTCCTGCAAAAACTAGTTCAAACCACTTTTCTACAAGCAAAACTTATCGTCAGCCGGAAACACCTCTATAGATAAAAAGCAATATCATTGACATTCACCTTTTTAAGGAAATATTATGACATGGCTAGATATTACTCTGCCCGGTTCCCACTAAATCCTCTAGAGTGCGCTATACAATTTGTAGAACACCGGATGGTAAATGAATCAGTTAAGACTTGACGTTTGTCGAGTTGACATCTATACATCAACTGACACTAATGACGTTCATAATATCATTACAAATGTTTGTTTACGTTTTGTGAGTGTAATGAAATTACGATGTTACAAGTAAGTATAAAATAGTAAAAAGTACACTAACCTTGTATTATCCTTAATTTACACTAAATAATACCTGATCGAGTGTTGGGTGACGTGGTATTGTATTATTTACTACTATATTATCTACATTTATATTATGTACCGCCTCAAATTTACTTTTAAACCTTCCTTGAACCTCCACGAATGTTTCTAGACCAAAATCAGCCAAATCGGTCAAGCCGTTCCCGAGTTTTAGCAAGAAAAACGAACGGCGATTGATTTTGGCACGTTTGGTTATTAGGCTAATATCAAATAAATACCTAATACTTACTAAATTTATTGGTAAAGCTAATCGACCTAGATGACCTGGAGATGACCTACTTAGGGGAAGGGCGATTAGACGTATGTTGGTGAACACAATTAACAGACTGCATGTATAATTAAATCATTTATTATATAACTATGTACATGTAAAAAGTAATATAAAAACTATCACTGTTAATAAAAACTGTAACTAGAAATATAAAAATATAATAATAACTATATACCTAATCTTTTATTATATACCTAGAAATAACTTCCATAGCCTCTTTCATAAACTCCAGGCCTCGAGGGCCGCCAGAGGGCTTCGACAAATCACCATTTCTGGAATTGCCATAGCTCTTTACATTAATGTTTTAGTAAACTGTACTCAGTTTACTAAAACATTAGTGTAAAAAGTTACTTGCATTACTATGCAAGTAACTTTTTATTGACACTCACACTTTCATGAACTCCACCATCATTACTTATTGTAAATGGCTGGTTCTCATGATTGTTTTCTCAATAAACTCCTTTTAAACACTTTCCACAAAATGCTATTTCGTTTTTATTTAACAATAACACACTTGACACTTGACCTTGACAATCAAAGACGTTCTGTCAAGTAAAGTCGCGTTGTTCAAAAACCTAATAAAATTGTATGAATAATTATTAAAATAGTATGAATATTTTTCCTAATATAGTGCACTTTACAATCTTCCATACCTTATTTCTAGCATTTTATTAATGTTGTAATTTATTTTTGTTTTAATTGTTACTAAACAGGCAGTTTAGCAAAAAATAATAAATAGTTCACTATTTAATGAAGTTTTCGAACGTATTGTTCATTCAATACGATGTGTATTTTGTTCTCTAGGGCTCGTCCCTATTCACGTTATGAGGACGTCACTATGGTAATCGTATCGAGCTCTCGATAGTCTTTCGTAATACTCCGTTATCGTATCGTGGACTCGAAACCTAGACGCTACGAATGCGATAATTTTTCGTGCTAGAGCTACAGACCACACAGATCGAGATACATTAGATCATAAGTTTTATGTTTTTAATTCCTTACCGTGTAAGTCACATGCTAGTTTAGGCCATGATTTTCTTGCAAAGTATAACACTATTCTAGATTTTACTTCTTTAACTTTAACTTTGAAGAATAACTTACAAAAAAGTACTACTTTAAAAAAAGAAAATATGCGAAAATGACAATTGTTTAACTTTACCTGCAAGATCGGAATCGATTCATAACATACAAACGAAATATATGGAGGAATGCCTTGTGTGTTCGTCTGAATTACAAGACGGAATTTTTATTGCTAGTACATTAGAGAAACCTGTAAATGGCATGTTACCTATTTTATTATTAAATACCAGTGAAAATGAAGTTTGCATCAGTAATATTCAACCGAATATACAAAAAGTAACGATTATGACATTTGCTTTTTCGAGCAGTGTAACGAAGTGAACGCAGATCGTTTAAAAAGGTTATTTAGTCTTTTAACTATAAATCATTTGAATCATGAGGAACAAGTAGCTATCGAGAAAATTTGTGCTAAATTTTCAGACATTTTTTTGTTGCCAGGGGATAAATTTACTAGGACAAATATTTACAAACATAGTATTACTTTGAAACCAAATGCTCAGCCAGTCTTCAGTAAACCATATAGAATACCGCATTCACAAAAACGTGAAGTTCACGAACAAATCAGTGACGTGCTGCGAGACGGTATCATAGAACCATGTCAATCCGAATGGTCTAGTCCATTACTATTAGTTCCCAAAAAAATGGATAATTCAGGCAAAAAGAAGTGGCGATTGGTAATTGACTATAAGTAAGACTATAAGTTCCCTCTCCCTAATATTACTGAAATTCTAGATTCTCTTTCCGGTTCTGCATATTTTTCTACTCTAGATCTTTCCAGTGGATATTATCAATGTGAACTCGACCTTGATAGTCTAAAATACTCTGCATTTTGTTCAGGACACTTTAAAGTTTCGGATGATAGTGACACAAATAAGAAATGTACTGCTTCCGCTTCCAGGCAGTACCAGCTAACAAAAATTCCCCAAGAGGTCAAGACCAGTGCAAATGCGTTTTCGAAAATGATGACCATTGCAATGTCAGGGTTGACATACGAAAAATGTTTAGTTTATTTAGATGATCTTGTAGTTTTTGGCAATTCTTTAGAAAATCACAATAGAAATCTCATAGATGTCGTTAATAGATTACGGCAAGTAAATTTGAAGCCACATAAATGTACATTCTTGAAAAAAGAAATTTTATATTTAGGACACGTTATATCAGGTGAAGGTGTACTTCCCGACCCTGAAAAAATTTAAGCATTAACCAATTGGTCGGTCCCAAAAAACGTAGACGAAGTTGTAGGATTTGTTGCGTTTTCGAATTATTATAGAAAGTTTATTAAAAACATTGCTAGCTTAGCTCATCCACTAACCCAGTTAACTAAGAAAAATATTCCCTTTATATGGAACGAAAAGTGCCAGAATGTATTTTCTATATTAAAATCTATAATAACTTCTAACTATTACAATATCCGGACTATTCCGAAAACAATAAATTCGTACTACAAACTGATGCTTCTCAATATTCTTTAGGATCTGTTTTATGTAATTCAAATAAAAAACCAATAGCGTTCGCAAGTCGAAATCTAAATAAAGCAGAGACTAAATTATCCCACTATCGAAAGAGTTGTTGGCGATAGTGTGGGCCGTGAAACATTTCCGCCCTTATTTGTATGGTATACATTTCATTATTGAAACTGATCATAAACCACTCATATACTTGTTTGGTATGCGAGATTCATCTAGTCGCCTTACGAAATTTAGACTTTTACTCGAGGAGTATAATTTCGAGATTCAATATATAAAAGGATCCGACAATGTAGCAGCCGATGCAATGTCACGACTGCCTATCACATCCACAGACTTAAAACATATGTATGAAAGTTCTATTACAGTTACGACGCGAGCTCAACGAAAGAAACTACTTGATTCTCAGAGTTCTCCGAGTGCTATGGTTCCTACTGACGATCGGCCTGCGCAACCGAAAGTTGTAAAAATTCATAGTAAACCGAAAATCTCTGTAGAATTACAATTTATCGATCGTAATAAGCTAAATAAATTACGTAGATGCAAAGAAATAGACGTGGAGAATAGCTTGTTTTGTTACTCGTCAGCAAAAATGACGTTGTTTATAAAACCAGCTTCCCAACTACAACTGACGCCACTCTGACGCTACTCTGAGATATTTTTGTGATAAGATAAACGTGCACGAGTTAATTTTTATTAGAAATAAAATATACGATGATTTTATTAGTAAATTAGTGTTGGAAATAAAAAACCATCCTAATTGGTCCGGACCCCGTTTGTGTATTTTAAATAATATTAAAAGAATAGTTGATAAAGACGACCAAAAAGTAATATTAAATGATTTTCATCTTTTACGAACGAGTGACCACGCTGGTATAAGACGTATGTATAAAAATATTAGAAAATATTACTTTTGGCCAGGTCTTGAAAATGATGTGACGAATTTTATAAAAAAATGTGACAAATGTCAAAGACAGAAACATAACTCTGCTATGGAAAAAGTATTTCTTGATGTTGTAGGTCCCTTAGATAGAGACGACTACAATTACTCATATATTTTAACTATACAATGCGAACTTAGCAAGTACGTAGAAGCATTTCCTATCGAAACGAAAAGTTCTTTAGAAATTGCGAAAAATTTCGTTACAAAGTTTATACTTCGAAATGGAATCCCTGACAGAATCGCGACTGACAGGGGTGCCGAATTTTTATCGACAATCTTTAAAGAAACATGTGAACTACTCAAAATATCTACTTTACAGTCCACTGCCTACCACCATCAGACAATAGGGTCATTAGAGAATTAAATTAGAGAATACCCATAAACATCTAGGTAACTATTTAAGGATTCAAACCGATAATCATCCGGCGTCATGGAGTACATGGCTGCCCTTTTGGTGTTTTTCATATAACACATCAGTACATAGTTCTACTAAATATACGCCTTTTGAATTACTATACGGTAAAATATGCAAAATACCATCAATGGACATCATTCACGCTCCATACAAAAAGTACCCAAAAAAAAATCCCGGCTAACGAAAAAAAATGATTTTATCGGTTCGAGAATGACATTCTAAGATTTTTTTCTTTGGACGACTAAGAGCTAAGACCGATTACTTATGAGTTATATGACTTAGAAATAATAAAAAAATGCAATTATACCAGTTCGTCTGAACAATTTTTACTTCATTACTATGGCAAAAATCAAATAATGATGATAAAGAATAACTTAATCTCACTTAATAATAATATAATATGACAAAAAGCCTAAATATATAATAATCATCATTAGGTACCTAAGTACCTACGTAGGTATTTATGTGTAGGTATTAGTGTTATAAAATATATGTAAAGCAAAAGACTTCATTTCGTTACCTACGTGGCTTTATTCATAATGTTACAGGTCTTACGATAACATTTTCTAAACCTAATGCAGGTGGATTTATGGGAGGTTGTTGGTGCCTCGCGAACGTCATGTACCACACTATGCACATAGTGTGGGAACAGCAGCCCACCGTTCTTTTATATATATATTTTTTTTAATAATACGGTATGGCATCACGGCCACTCAATGATGTGTCGATGCCAATGTAAACATAATTATACTCTGGCCCGAACATGCCGAGATTGTACTCGTCCTCTTATAATCATTATGTTTTCTCCCAATTCTCTGACGTGTTCTGTTAAAAGTCTGTCGCCAAGCTCGACCGTAAAAACACCATTTGGATTGATGTGCTCGCCGTAATAGCTTTTAGCTTGTTTTATTTGATAAATACCCAAACTAAATAATATTAAATCCTCTTCTGAGAGCCTTGAAAAATCATCGAACTCAGGCATATCTGCGGACATCGGCTGAAATTGTGCTCGTCTTCTATTATAATTATGCCTTACAACTATATCAGCCAGCGTGTTAGGGATTGACATTATATGGTTTATTATGGCCAAAAAGGATTGGGCATGAATATTGTCATTTATTAGTCTAACTACAGAACTTCGATATCGCCCATGGGTTGTGAAGGTCAGATGGCAGTCGCTTCACGGAAAATATCGTAGTTCAGCCGAATCGCAGTTAGACTGGAAAGCTGACCCCAACTGAGTTGGGAAAAGGCTCGGTGAATGATGATTGTCATTTATTAGTATATGGTATGCATTAATTATAGCAGCCGCTCTATCTTAAAACAATCAAACATGTGAGGACGAGCACGATTTATATTGACATGTCTCAAAAATCTAAAATCCCGTTTGAAACGCCCATTAACTACCTCCACAACCCACCGACAGATAGTTACAAGGCTAGTTTTATTTGCTTGCATCTCTTTGTCAGATGGGTTTCATTTGGGAGCTTGGCTTCAGGCATATGTGCAGAATATCCCAGTGACTCCATTGGTGATATGGCATCTCTGAAGCCGCGATCCAAAATAAATACATCACCTTGTCTAAAAAACCAATTGAAAACACGATCGCCGTTGTCAGTTTAATTACTAATAATCAATGACGGTTTTATGTAATAATGTCGTTCATACCTTGGGTATCGGATGTGGTAGAAGCATGAGGTCCAGATACGTCAATAATGTGTCCATCACAACAGACTATCAAAAAGGGTTTTAATAAGTTGCGGAATTTATGCAGGCTGTATGACTTTCTCTGAAAAAAGTAATTACTACTTTTTTGCAGATATATATAGGTACCATCACAAATTGCGATTGCCTTTCGTTCAGATAGAGGGCTATCGGGATTTCCAAAAGGTGCTTCTGGTAATGTGAGGTTTCTCTGTGCTACATCCTCTCGCGTTAAATGGTCAAACCCTAGGTGCCGCGGGACAAAATCTTCTATCAATGCCACACGGCCAGTTTTTAACATACGCACAAAAGTGGATTCACTTGTTCTAAATATCGATGCTAATCGAGCGAAATATAATAATAACGAGAGAGAAAGAGACAAGCTACTGATAATGGTAACCAGAGGGAAAGAGACAGAGTACACGGCCGACCCCATTGGCCGATCCTTTCGATACAGATTGTAACATGCTCATTTCGATGGTCTTGCGTTGTTTAGGTTTTTAATTATTCAGAAATATACATAAATGTAAATGCTCATTTTATGATTTTCGGAGATCCATTTGGGGTCTAAAAGTTGGTCGTAGACGTTTGTTGTAGTAATAAAAAATGTTTAAAAGATTTATTTATTTATTTATTTTCTTACATGCAACAGTCATTACAGAAAAAATCCAATGCGACAGTGCAGCAACATTACTAGATACATTTCAAAATATCACACAGGCAAGTACCACAAACAATCATTTGAAACAATAATCTGAATTATTCCCAATACTACTCCAGCAAAACAATACCTCTTAATTCAAAATAACGATTGAATAACAACATAAACGTAATGAAAATAATAATTAAGTTAGTAAAAATAATAATTCAATAAAATCTCATACATAAAAAATCCAATAAAGTTCAATAAAAATAAAACAAAAATTAAAAGTCAATAAAATAACAATTCATCATTTAAAAATAATAATTTGCAATAAATACTCAATTGTCATAACAAATGGAATGTAGGGCAACCTTTACGAATTCGCTCAGGGAACACGAGAACACATCTACTTTTTCTGAAATAATATTAAGGGTGGTGATAGCACGCGTAAGGGGAGTATTGTCCAACAGTAATAGCAATATACCCGGATTCGTCGTGTACCCACGGAACACTTTAACAATATATGTTACCGTCGCCAAGTCCCTTCTAACTTCCAGCTTGTTGTATCCGACCATACCCAACACAAATAAGGTCGGATACATCAATGGGTAGAAAGGGTAGACTCCATACAGTCTTAAGTATAGGTATCTGGTAAATTTATTTTGAATGCGCTCTATCGTAAGACTGTACTAGGTAGGTCAACACATCACTAGGGTCACTTACTTGGTGGTACCGTTTAACTTTAAAATACCTACGGTACCACCAGGGGTATGGCCAGGGGTACCGTGGGTCTGAAATGCTTGAACTCATGCGGAGCCCAAACCAAACCGTCAAATTCCAACTGGGTCCTTATAAGAGAGTTATAAAGTGCTATAATAGCTTTTACATTTGAAAATGTCCCTGCCCTACGAAGTAAAAATCCAAGCCGTGTGTACGCTTTTTTGCAGATATCAGTCATGTGCTCACGGAATGTCAGCTGACTGTCCATACGAACGCCCAAATCCCTCACTGATTTAACCCTTTCCATTACCACGCACTCCATGTCATAACTGTAATGGATAGGTGCACTTGCACGGCTTAATGTCAATATCAAACATTTTGTAATATTAAAATGAAGCCTGTTAGTACGACTCCACTCCACCACACGATCCACATCCTGCTGGAGGCGTTTACAGTCATCCTCACTCTCAATAGTCAAGAGCAGTTTAAGGTCATCCGCGAAAAGCAAACACTTGGCGTCCCTAACAACTCCTGGCAAGTCATTTATCATTATCAGGAACTCCAGCGGCCCTAAATTTGAACCTTGACTTACTCCTGACCTTGTAAAATAAGGCTCAGATCGATATCCACCGAACTCCACATACTGCTGTCTGTCCCGCATATCAAGATCATTTTCCGTAAGATGACAGTTTTTTTTTACTGGCTTTTTTTCTACTTTAATTTTTGGGTACATTTTGAATGATGTCCTTTAAATGAAAACAAAATTGACCCACTGTATAACCATAATGATTACCCATTAGAATTAAGATATAGGTTACAAACGTCTCACGAAAATTTGTTAGATAGTAAATATGTAAGAAAACAAACGTATGACCAGAATTGTAATACTATAATAATACAAAGAACATGATTTGATTCTCGTAAAAAACGAGTCTGGAAACAAGTTCCAAAGTATTTATAATGGACCTTATTCAGTGATCAAAGATATTTCACCAAATGTAGAAATTAAAAAAAAATGGTAAAAGCTATTTAGTGCTTATGCACTAAATAGCTTTCTAATTCTTATGAATTAGAATTATTCTAATTCTTATGAATAGAACGAAATTATATTGTTCGTAATACTTTTCATTATATTTTATCTGATTTTATACACTTATTTAATATACAATTTTTACATTAATAAATTTTGTTTTATATTCTACACCCTTACATTTAAGGAACATTGTAAATTACGATATTATTAAAACATTGTATAATGGAAAATTATAGACGTACATATTTAGTTAGTATTAATATTTTTTCAATATTTGTACTGTAATGAAATAATATTGATAAAACACTATTATTTAAAATTTTTTTCGGAAAAGGTGTAGTGTATAAGACATATACTTGTACTTAGTTATAGATGTATACTGTATGCACCTCAGTAGGATAAGGTTCATAAAATTATGCCCTCCAAATCAAACCAAATCAAAAAATGTAAATTATATCAACATAGGGCATCAAAATATTGGTTGTTTAACACATGGCAAAGAGTTAGAGTTGGAACTGTTAATGAATTCAGATAATATTGATATTTTTTTGTATTACATAACATATGCGTAAGTCGAATGAGCTCATGTTCAATTTCAGTAATCACCGGGTTGGTAGTGCATTCTGCAGGGTGACCACAGTACGGGGGGGATCTTTGATTTTATTAAATAAAAAACTTAAATTTAAAGAACGGAAAGATATTGCGTCTCTTTCTCTAGAGTGTAAAGTCGAACTGTCTTGCGTGGAAATGGAGCAATTCATAGTAGTATGAGTGTATAAACCTGGAATTTGAAAGAGAAATTTGAGGAACTTATTGACAAAGTTCTATGTAAACTTGGAAAAACTAATAAGTACCTAATAGTATGTGGTGATTTTAATGTCGATTTACTTGTTAATACGCCTATGAGTTATAATATATTAAATTTATTTAAATCACACAATCTTACAAACTTATTTTTGGAGCCTACTAGATATTGTGATACAATAGCCACTTGCCTGGATAATATATACAGCGAAATGTTGCCAGAAAGTAAAAGTATTTTAAAAAAGCTAGATTCAGACCATTGTGGGCAAATAGCATCTTTTAAAATCACTAAAGAAAAAGTTATAAAACGTAAAATATTATGTAGACCAATAACTGGTGACCGCTTGGAACGTATGAGGGTTGGACTTGGAATAAAATTTCATTCTTAGACACTGGCTTAGATCCAAATGTAATGTATAAATTATTTTTTGATTCTTTTTACAACGAGTTCAACTCCATATTCAAGTCTCAGGAGGTCATGATTAGTGATAGTCCTACTTTCAGTGAATGGGCCACTGAGGGTGTAATATTCGTATATCGGGAGTTCAATGAAACAACAGCTGATCGCTAACTAGTATATTGTCGACTGACTTATAGAGGTCCCGTTACATTCCTGCCGCTAACGCTAAGGCGGGTAGTAACTAAATACTTATATTAGATATACCTACACTACATCCCTCCCCACTTAATTAACAACAATAGCAACCCCTAAAGAATATGCGACATCGGTACCTGATAAAATACTTACTTACAACAAATAAATGTACACGGTTACTACAAGGAAACTAATATTAAATTTACATTTAACCCTTATTTTGTCTACACTTTCGAACGGGACGAGGTTGGGGCGGTACAGGTGACACAGGAGGCGCCGCAACCTTGTGAGAAATTGCTTCCGTCGGTTTCTGTTCCATAAACGGGGAGGGCGGGCGAACCTCCTCCGTACTTAAGCCTATCTCGGACTGCTCTATCGCGACTTGTTTAGGTGATAACGTAACATCACTTTTTAAGTCGATAATTGACCGTCTAGAATCTGTGGGGATCACCAGCGAACTTCTCGACCTACGCTTCAGTTGGTCGATATGCCTGTGAACTTCGTTACCCTTCCTATCTACGATTGTGTAATCAGTTGACCCTAATGATCTAGCTACGGTACCTGGCTGCCAGTTATCAGCTTTCAAATATTGACGATACCAAACATCTTCACCTACTTCTACTTTCCTATCCACCCCACCCTTAGCTTTTATCTGCCCTTGCTGTACGTTGCTCACTTTCTTTTCCCGGTCCGGTTTCAGCGCATCCAATCGAGTACGTAAACGCCTTCCCATCAACAACATTGCAGGGGTCTCGCCCGTAGAGCAATGCTCAGTGTTACGGTAATACGAAAGGAAATTATTAATAGATTTTTCAATGTTTCTACCCTCCGTTAATGCCTTTTTAATAACTTTCTTTAGCGTTTTCACAGCGTTTTCCGCAGCTCCATTTGAAGCGGGGTGATACGGCGCCGTTAAGATGTGCTCGACTCCATCCTCTCCTAAGAACGCTCCAAATTCCGCGCTGGTAAACGGTGGGCCATTATCTGTGACGATTTGCCTAGGTACTCCGAACCTACTCCATAATTCCCTAAGTCTAGATATGGTACTACGTGCAGCGGTACTCGACACTAGAAAAATCTCTAACCACTTGGACATAGCATCTACTACGACCAGATAAATTTTTCCATCAATGGGGCCCATAAAATCAGCGTGCAAACGCGACCACGGACGTCCCGGCCATGGCCAGGCGCAGGGCGGGGCACGGGCGGGTGCATCCGCGTGCGCTGCACAGACGGTGCACGTGCGGCACTCGCGCTCCACCGCCTCGTCGATGCCCGCCCACCACACGTAACTGCGGGCTATAGCCTTCGACTTAACTATGCCCATATGGGGTTCATGTATCAATTTTAAAACTCTCTCCCGACAGACGTCCGGTATTACCACCCTATGGCCCCACATAATGCAGCCCAATTCCTCGTATAGCTCTTTTTTTCTATTAAAGTAAGGTTGCATTCCCGTTATGTCACAGGTCAGTGGCCAACCGTCGCGTATATACGCAAGCACCCGGCTCAATATAGGGTCTCGTAACGTACGTCTTTTGATATCCCTATAATCTAATAGTAAAGCGTCCTGTGCGAAATGTAAATAGGTCTGTTCCGGGATTACATCCCGTGTATGATCAGCGGAATTAATTGGTAATCGTGATAGCCCGTCGGCACAATTTTCATTCGTTTTAATGTACTCAATTTCATAGTCATAAGCCGATAAAATAACTGCCCAGCGTTGCATCCGGCTCGCCGTCATGGTTGGTATTCCCGCACTAGGACCGAAAATGGATACTAATGGCTTATGATCTGTACGCAATATAAACTTACGACCATACAAATATTGATGAAATTTTTTAACGCAGAAAATAATCGCCAATGCCTCACGATGAATTTGTGAGTAATTGCTTTCCGCCAGAGTGAGCGTACGCGATACGTAAGCAACTGGGCGCTCCCCCCGTGAGCCGCGTTGTGATAGTACACCCCCAACGCCGCGCCCGCTTGCGTCACACGTTACGATAATAGGTTTTGTTGAATCATAATGGGCCAAGACCTCACTACTCACTAACGCTCTTTTAACTTTCCCAAAAGCGTTATCACACTCCTTATCCCAGTCCCAGGGAACCTCTCTACGCAAGAGTCTGTGCAAGGGCACTAAAAGTGAACTTAGATTTTTGACAAACCTCGCAAAAAAATTCACCATTCCAAGAAATGACCTCAACTCTGATATATTCCCAGGAGGATCGATTTTTAAAATCGCGTCAATCTTAGTACCATCTGCTTTTATTCCATGTTTTGATACTACATAACCCAAATATTTAACTTTATCCGCTAAGAATACACATTTACTCTTTTTTAATTTTAACCCATTTTCCCCTATCCGTTTTAGTACCGCTTCAAGGGCTTGCAAATGTTCAGCTTTAGTTTTCCCGCCAATTATGACGTCATCCAAAAACCACTGTACATTAGGAATACCTTGCAATAAATTCGTCATAATGCGTAGAAATATTCCCACGGATGATGATAAACCGAAAACTAACCTATTATAACGGAATAACCCTCTATGGCTGTTAATTACAGTGTATTTATTTGAATCGTCTAATTCCACTTGATTATACGCGCTAGATAAGTCAATTTTACTAAAAAATTGAGCACCGTTCAGACCTACTAACACATCATCAATTTTGGGTAAGGGGTAACGGTCCAACAAAAGCACAGGGTTTAAAGTAGACTTGTAGTCCGCACAAATTCGTAATGTACCGTCCGCCTTATTTACCGGCACAAGTGGCGAAGCCCAGTCCGAACACGGCACCGGCTCGATGACGCCGGTGCTCAGCATCGCGTCGAGCTCGGTATCGACGCGCTGCCGCAGCGCGTACGGTATCGGCCGCGCGCGATGGAACACGGGCACCGCCCCGTCGCGCACCCGCAGCGTCGCCTTGCCACCAGTGTACCGTCCCAACCCGCCGCTGAATACTTCTTTATACCTGTTGAGTAACATACATATTTCTTTATCGATATGCACAACATTATTATAAACATTTTCGTCAATAAAATTACATCGGAATTTGGGTATTTCAATTTGCAATTCGGCTAACCATTGTCTACCAATTAAAATAGTGGAGCCTCCTTCAATCACAAACAATGCTAAATGCTTCTTCACTTTATTATATTGTACTAGCGGCCTTATAATACCTAAGGGCTTGATTTTAGTACCATCGTAAAACTTTAAAACAGTATTATCGCTTTCTATGGGTAAATGGCTAAAGTTTAACTCGTAAACCAACTTACTTATGCACGAAATAGCCGTGCCTGTGTCCACTTCCATATTGATCACTATATTATCCACTAAAACTGGTAAACTCACCGCCTTATAACTGTTTAGTGCCATAAGATTCAACTCCATTTCATCTTCTTCCTCACTGGAACCAAAGTCACCGAAATGTACTTCCCGGTCTACACTGCGATTTATGTTTACATTATGCATTTGGCCGTCCCGTTCCGGACATACCCGGCGCAAATGCCCCACGCGTTGACATCTACTGCATACAAAATTCCGATAACGACATTTTGCTAATGGATGATTCACCGCTCCGCAAGCAGTACAGCTGTTCGAAACCGCTGTGTTATTCCGCTCTGACCGTTGGGAAAACGCTGGCCGCGCGCGCCCTCTACTGGCACGCGCCGACGATCTCGCCGCACCGAACGATGGCCCACGTTTACTGCGCTCCTCGTTAGATAACGCATGCACGGGTACCGATGTCGATGCTTCGGTTGACCCCTCGACTATAGCTGCGTCCCTCTCCGCCGCCTCCAGCGAGCATGCCATCTTCATAGCCCCCGCGAATGTAATGCTATCTTCCTCCGCAAATAACCGTTGCCGGATGACGTCACTTTTCAGACCACATACAAATTGATCGCGTAAGCTTTCGTTCAAGTTGGCGTTGAATTTACAATAGCGAGATAACTTCTTCAACTCCGCTACATAGGCCGCAATATCCTCCGTCGCCCCTTGTCGCTTTTGACGGAACCGATATCTTTCCGCCAATGAAGATGGCGCCGGTTGTAAATGTTCACACAACAATTTCCCCGCGGTCTCGTAAGTCAATTCAGACGGTTTTTGTGGACTGGCGAGATTGACTAATAGCTCATATGCTTCGTCGCCCATACTCGCTATCAAAGTTGCTAGCTTCATGTCCTCCGCTACCTTATTGACCTTAAAATACATGTCTAGTCTGTCCATGTACGACGACCACAAACCTGACCGCACATCAAATTCGCGCAACTTTCCAATAGACATGGTTTGTTTTTCGTGAGCACGACACTTTTACCCGACACAAATAGCTACCACGCACTAACTTTTATCTCGTCGCCAATGTAATATTCGTATATCGGGAGTTCAATGAAACAACAGCTGATCGCTAACTAGTATATTGTCGACTGACTTATAGAGGTCCCGTTACATTCCTGCCGCTAACGCTAAGGCGGCAGTAACTAAATACTTATATTAGATATACCTACACTACAGAGGGTATACACAAAAGTAGACAAAAACTTTATGAACTATACTCAGAAAGACAGCTTAATAGATCAGTTGAATTTCTAGATTATGTTAAAACTTATTCAAAAAGTTTAAAGCAGATTGTTTAGCAGCTAAATCAAAATATATAAGTGATAAAATTCTCAATAGTGCAGACAAAGTTAAATCTACTTGGAAAATTATAAACGCGGAAAGAGGTCAACAAAAATTAAATGATAATAATTTTAAACTTAATATAAATGGTAAAATAACTACATCAGACTTCGAGGTCGCTAACGAATTTGAATTTTTTTTCTCCCGAATTCCTGTAGATTTGACAAAAACCTAGGGTTTTTGTCAAATCTCTTCAACCCCCATTGCAGAATCTTTGTTAAAAGCAAACGTTCCTTGTTGTAACGTTATATTTAAATTCAAGTTAACATAAACACTATCTTAAAAACTTTTAAATCTTTAAATATCAAGAAAACAGCTGACCTCTTAGGCATCTCTGTGTTTTTAGTAAATTCTTTTATTGAAATGGTTGCTCCTGAACTAGTAATAATATTTAATAATTGTGTTGATAGTGGTGTGTTCCCTGATTTAATGAAATCTAGTAAATTATTCCCCTGTTTAAATCGGGTAGTACTTCGGATCCGTCCAATTTCCGTCCCATTTCTGTACTACCTACATTTAGTAAAATTTTTGAAAAAATTATGCTTAATCAAATGCAAAATCACTTTAACGTTAATAAACTATTCCATACAAAACAATTCGCTTTCACTCGTGGTCGGTCCACCACTGATGCCGGAATTAAATTATTAGAGTGTATATACAGGGCCTGGGATGAGTCATATGATGCTTATGGTGTATTCTGTGACTTATCTAAGGCATTCGATTGCGTTCAGCACCAGACTTTAATTAAGAAACTTGATCATTACGGAATCCGGGGGACGGCCTTGAATTTCGTCAATTCTTACTTAAGTGATAGGGTCCAGAAAGTAGTGATCAATGGTGAACAGTCACCTGGTTCTCCTGTAGCAATGGGGGTACCGCAGGGTTCAATTTTGGGACCTTTTCTTTTTCTAGTATATATTAATGATCTCCCTCACCTCATAAGAGACGACCACGAGGTAGTTTTGTTTGCTGATGACACTTCTTTAATATTTAAAGTTAAACGTGGACAGCGCGAACTTGACGATGTAAACATTGCCCTCTCTAGGATAGTCCACTGGTTTTGTGCTAATAATTTATTATTAAATGAAAATAAAACTAAATGTGTAAGATTCACCTTACCTAATGTAAGACTTGTTAAAACCAGTGTTAAGGTTAGGGATGATATAATAGAATTGGTCGATGACACTGTCTTTCTGGGCATAACGTTAGACTCCAAATTGCAATGGGGGCCTCATATCGGGAACATTTCGGCCAGGCTTAGTTCAGCAGCCTATGCTGTCAAAAAGATCCGACAACTTACAGACGTTAAAACGGCGTGTCTTGTCTACTTCAGCTACTTCCACAGTATCATGACATATGGCATACTACTGTGGGGTAACGCTGCCGATATTGAATGCATCTTTGTGTTGCAGAAGAGGACTGTCCGGACTATCTATGGAATGGGGTCTCGGGAGTCATTACGAGATAAGTTTAAGCATATTAACATCCTTACAGTGTATTCACAGTATATTTATGAAATTTTATTGTATACCCACAAGAACAAAAGTAAATTTGTGAAAAATAGTGATAATTATAATCTAAACTTAAGAAATAAGGATAAACTGGCTGTTCCTAAATTTAGGCTTCATAAAGTGAGTAATTCTTTTGCGGGGAAATTTATTCGAATGTGCAATACATTGCCAACCGAAATAGCAAATTTATCTGTCAATAAATTTTAAAAACTAATAAAAAGTAAATTGTGCCATAAAGCTTATTATAGTATTAATGATTTCTTAGATGACAAGGCTGCCTGGTTGTAACACGAATTGCTCCTTTCTAAATAACTCTGTATTAGATTTAAGATGAAATATTTTGAAAAAAGCCGAACTGAGTTTCTTGAGGGCTCTTCTTAGTCTCGTTGCATTTTGGAACCCTCGGTAGAGTCACACCAACTTTTGACGAATCTTAATAATTTTCTAAAAATTTCAAAGATAATAAACGTTATTTTATTTATTTTATTTTATTTTATTTAAACTGTTTACTTGGCTCTGTATTGTCACACATCAGACACCACACCTCGACAACAATGGCGGTTCCTATTTTATTCTGACATAGAACATTGTTAAATATTCAAGGAACTTACTATTTTTTTTCTTTTTCATAGAGAATAGCTTTAAGAAAAAGAAAAAATGTACCTACAGCAAAAAGTTGGTAGGTAGGTATGCTTTAATGAACTTGCAAAGCAACAAATTCCGAACCTGCCTCTATTGGTAGCACATCGTCTTTCACCCACTACAACAAGAGACCGATATAGACCGGGGAAGAAAAGAGAAAAAGATAGGTATTAAGATCATAGAGATTTATCGGAAATAGTAGATGTCTTTTCGTGTCATCTGAGTGAGTTCACAAAGGCAGCATTATATGCAATTAGTTCCAAAAGTTACTAGCTATCGCATTGGGGTAACCTGTAATGATAGTTATAAGTATGGTCAATAAATAAATAAAAATCAGGGAGTATTACATTATAAAATTAAAATAATGAAGTACATAGGATATTAAATAACCATTTATTTCAGACCTAGTCCATTTTGTTAGTAACAATATTCTTAGCCTTGTGTTAGTAAAATCAAACTAAACATTAAGTAGGTACCTAGTAGTGGCTATCAGGCGCCTGCTCTTGCGTGGAAACCTATCCAGTGCGCCATCAGTACTGAGTCCCACCGGGCCGCGCACGTGGCCAGTATGGTGTTGGAGCTGCCGCGCACCCGCGTCATCATTGAGGCACATCGTTTTCGAATAATCGCATGAAATCCGTCAAAGTGCGCCTCCGCGTACATGCCACTTGCGCCGCGGCATCCACATCCTGAATGCGTTATTTAAATTTAGTTATTAAGTTTACACAATAAGATAAATTACAAATGTAAGGTACAGAAATTATTTTGGTCTTGACTTTTGATTATTCCGATGGTTCTTGGGAGTAGAGTAGACAGATTTATTAATGAAGAACAGGGGATTAGTTGTTGAACAAGTACTTAACTTTATCACTTGGTCCACGCGGTCAGCTGAGGATGTTAGGGTGACCCTCGTGCTGTGGTCTTGTGGGCCCAAGGTGACCTCGTATATCCACGACGTAGACTTATCGGATTTTGTATTGTACTGCTCCAGATACGTCGACTATTTCAGAAACTCTGCACCAAGACTTCAGACACCAGTAACAATATAAAGACACGCCCTTCGATTGCCTAAAACAGAGAAAGAAATGCCTCCTCGCTGTCCAAATTGGATAGAAGAGGACGTTCCCAGACTCGTGAGATCACGGTAGACAGAGCCTTTGATCTGTATCGACGACTGCTTCGATTTAATTTGATACTGTTTCCAAGTAAAATAACTTCTTCTAGATTAGAGTTTTGTAGGTTAAGTGTAAGACAAATGTAGTGATCGAGAGATATTATTGGTAAAGAACTGAGCAGTGAAAAGAGACTCACGACAGCTCGTACTGGCTTTTTATCAACTAGCGAGATGTTTCGAGATTCTTCCTTTTCTGCAAAAACTAGTTCAAACCACTTTTTACAAGCAAAACTTGTCGTCAGCCGGAAACTCAACTATAGATAAAAAGAACAGCAATATCATTGACATTTACTTTTTTAAGAGAATATTATGACATGGCTAGATAATACTCTGCCAAGTTCCCACTAAATCCGCTAGGGTGCGCTATACAATGCGTAGAATTCCGTATTGCGCATGAATCATAGTCAAGACTTGACGTTTGTCGAGTTGACATCTATACATCAACTGACACTAATACACTAATATCACTACAAATGTTTGTTTACATTTTGTGAGTGTAATGAAATTACGATGTTACAACCTTCACTTATTAGTGCAGCGCGCGAATCTACAAGCCCCCATGTTGCAACGCACAGACAACGCCCTACGTTCCCTTTCTACATCCATATCATCTTTAAGGTCTTCGGTGACCCAGTGACCCAGATACTTGAAGTGCGTGACCCTGTTTAATGGAGTGCCATAAAGTGAGACGTGTGGTCCGTCCGTGTATTTTTTTTTTGGGGCTTTTAAAACCATAAACTCACTTTTCTTCACATTGTATCTGAGCCCATGGGCCTCCGCATACCCTTCACAAATACGAAGCGGCTTGCGCAACGCACCGATTGAAGGGCTGAGCAGCACCATGTCATCCGCATAGCTAATATTATTAATGCAGGCCGTATACGGCGACAGCGTATACGACGACCGCGTTGGTCTATGTGCAGGCTCCGTCTATATGACATCCGATCCCCGCGCTGCTCAGCTCAGTATTACGTCCGTCGTATACTAAAATCCTCATACAATATACCGAAATACCGAATTGACATTACTGTAGGCTTTGACTGTAGGTATATCAATATATTGTACAGGGTTAAAATGAGTTTATTTTCCGTTAATTATGATGGATGTTCCGACAGTAGACAAGCAGTCAGCTTCGTCGCTCTCCAGCGAGGAGGTCACTATTACTTACTCGTAGGATGAATGAACGAAGGACAATAGCAGTGGGCTGAGATTAGCGTCGTCCCAGAGAGATAGTAGCATTACGGCATGTAGCGGGCGGTGCGGGGTCGCTTTCTTAATTGTACCTAAATAGCACGCGGTGACGTATCTACGGTGCAGCGCTGATGCATTGATACTATTTTTTCTTATCGATGCAATTAGCATTGACAGATGCGGATGATGCTCTTAAATGGCAGTAGCGTGTATATTGTGGGACGGAGGGTGGCGAGGGGCACCTTGTAGGGCGCGGCGCGGCTGCCAAGTGCCACTGCGGGGCGCGTATATAGCGCACGCCCGCCGAGCGGAGCTCACTGCCGACACTGCCACCGCTGCGACGCTGCCCTGAGTGTCTCCGCTCTGTGTTTGAGCCGCGACAAGTGAGTGCTGTGCTGTGTGCCGCGCACGCTGTTGCAAGAGTGACGGAGTTGCAGTCAATCTACAGCGGTCAAGATGTGTGACGACGATGCGGGCGCGCTGGTGGTCGACAACGGCTCCGGCATGTGCAAGGCCGGGTTTGCGGGTGATGACGCTCCCCGCGCCGTGTTCCCCTCCATTGTGGGCCGCCCACGCCACCAGGGTGTCATGGTGGGCATGGGGCAAAAGGACTCCTACGTGGGTGACGAAGCCCAGAGTAAGAGGGGTATCCTCACGCTCAAATACCCTATCGAGCATGGTATCATCACCAACTGGGATGACATGGAGAAGATCTGGCATCACACTTTCTACAACGAACTGCGCGTCGCTCCCGAGGAACACCCTATCCTATTGACGGAGGCGCCGCTCAACCCCAAAGCCAACAGGGAGAAAATGACACAGATAATGTTCGAGACGTTCAACTGCCCCGCCATGTACGTAGCCATTCAGGCGGTGCTGTCACTGTACGCGTCTGGCCGTACCACCGGCATCGTGCTAGACTCGGGCGACGGTGTATCTCACACCGTGCCCATTTACGAAGGTTACGCCTTACCTCATGCTATCCTCCGCCTGGACTTGGCCGGTCGTGACCTTACGGACTACCTGATGAAGATCCTTACGGAACGTGGTTACTCGTTTACGACTACTGCGGAGCGTGAAATCGTGCGCGATATTAAAGAGAAGTTATGTTACGTTGCACTCGACTTCGAGCAGGAGATGCAGACCGCGGCCGCGTCCACCTCGTTGGAGAAGTCGTACGAGCTACCAGACGGACAAGTCATCACCATTGGCAACGAGCGGTTCCGGTGCCCCGAGGCGCTGTTCCAGCCCTCATTCCTGGGTATGGAGTCGTGCGGCATTCACGAGACGGTGTACAACTCCATCATGAAGTGCGACGTGGATATCCGCAAGGACCTGTACGCCAACACAGTACTGTCCGGTGGAACCACCATGTACCCGGGTATCGCCGATAGGATGCAGAAGGAGATCACTGCACTTGCACCCTCCACCATCAAGATCAAGATCATCGCGCCTCCCGAGAGGAAGTACTCCGTATGGATCGGCGGTTCCATCCTAGCCTCCCTCTCCACTTTCCAGCAGATGTGGATCTCGAAGCAGGAGTACGACGAGTCCGGCCCCGGCATTGTGCACCGCAAGTGCTTCTAAGCGTCACCACCAGACCTCTACTACTACCTCCCATCTTGCACCGTCCAACTGCTCAGTGCTCGCCAAACAAGTGTATTTATTTTATATTCTCTGTTGGAGACTGCTCGCTGTTGCTTTATCATGTAAGTGAACTATGTTTAAGTGTACGTTTTTTAATATAATTTTGTAACAGATTTGTGTGTTTACTGCCTTTGTGTCGTCCCTACTCCCTACACACCACCCACCAGGATATCAAGCACCAGTCACCAGGCCCTAGGTGCCCCGGGTGTCGCTATGCCCACACAAGGCGGGTGAAAATGTGTTTCTATAAATATCGTACGATGACAATTGAACAGTTTAATTTAGTATCGAAGTGTGCGCCAATAGTGCACTGCCGATCGAACGACGCGTGCCTCGCGCGCCGGTTATTTATAACACGATCGTGATTAGCGAATCAATCGCTGTTAGCTATCGATAGACCAGCTAATCACAGTGTGTATGTAGGTACCTATTGAGTCATCGTGACAGGATAGATACTGGCTGAAAGATAGATTTATAGCCGTAAATGAATGGAAGTTTTGAACCAAGACTATAGTGAAAAATAACTAGATAACGCTCTGGGAACTACATTACATTAAATGTTTCAGATAATGTTAACTAGTATTTAGGGTCATGGACTTTATGAGAAAGTCCTAAGAGTGGTGCGTTCGGCCGGCGCTGGCCGAGGCGGTAGATGTGTGACTCCCTGTGAACCTTCTGTTAACTCGGGGAGAGTCCTGTAGACATACCTACTGTGTGCATACTATACATAGTGAGTATAGCACAGATTGTTCTGACCTGACTCATATCGGAATGGTGCGTGCTCCAGTGACGTCAAGATTATCGCTTCGAAGATTTTTTCGCTACGAATGTCTTATCTATGTAGGACCACGGATAGAATAATACTACACTAGAACCTACATAAAATGCCTCATCCCATAAAGGGTAGTTCCATATTTTTTAAATCATTACAACAACAACGTATAAAGATGAGCCTCATCGCATATTCTCCTCTAATATATCACCTAGGTTTCATTTCTGGCGAAAGGAAAAATGTAAATCATGCCAATAGTTTGCATTGACCTTTACGTATATTTCTGAAGCGACTGTTAGTTGTGTTAAGTGACCAATAGGTAGATGTAGTGGAGATTAACGGTCTTTCGACATCGACACAGCATCATGATTGTACATACATTAGGTAGGGTAGGTACATAATACTAAAGTAGAGTGTAATTACTCGTCAGACGTGATAATTTACTGTTCCATTTTCAATGTCTAAGTACCCACACGGCAACGATAAGCTAAGTTTTCGCTATATGAAAGCAATGCGTCTGGAATAAAATGCACCAATTCTGTAACACTTTTATATCTTGATTATATAAAACTATTTACATTTATGTACAAACCTAGAACAGTTATAGGACATTCACCAATAGTCAACAGAGAAACACACAAGTTAGAGGTAAGTAATGTTCCGTAACACTAGCACCCACACGCCTGCCGCGCCGGCTCATAGCAGGCGCCGGTCCGGCGGAGCGTCGTCGTCACTGTCGCCCTCGAAGCGGATGTGGCGTGTGCGAGCGGGAGCGGCGACGACGATGGGCTCCCCCCCGCGCGCCGCCAGTCACACCTTGTCCTCGCCCGCTCCCGACGCCGCTCCCACACCCGTGCCCGCTCCCGCCGACCGCACGAACTGCAACACGCGCACCGATGAGCGGCGAGCGGAGCGCGTGCGCCCGCCCGCGCCGTTACTCACCGACACCGTGGTCGCTGTTGCCGAGTTGGCGCGCGCGCGGAATGTCAGCACGCGCCAGCGCCGCCGCAGCTGCGCCAGCACCTCGCCGTTGCAGAAGCAATACAGCACCGCCACGCACAGCCCCTGCAGCGACGTGGCCAGCGCGGACGCGTACTCGTACGCTAGCCACCAGCGCTCGGCCGGTTCGGGCCGGATCAGCATGAGCAGGTACTGCAGGCCTAGTAGCGGGGCCAGTAAACACGTGGCGCGCAGTGCGTGCAGGGCCGTAGCCGAGGGCCGCGGCGGGTGCGCGCCGCCCACGCGGCCGCCAGCGCGCAGCTTAGTGCACAGTACGCGCACGATGTTGCACAGGAACACCACGTTGAGCAGCAGCGCACCGCACGCCAGCAGCGCCAGCTCGGCGCGCGGCGAGCCCTCGTCGGTCCAGCACATCCCGTCAGCCTCGCCGTCTGCCGCTCGCCGCGCCGCGTACACGCCGGCCACTGGCACGGGCAGCACCCAGCCCACCAGCAGCAGCGCCCGGAGCAGACGCCGCTCCGACACGAAGGCGCTCACCAGCACCGTGTGCAGGTACAGCCCCTCGCACAGCATCCACGTGTACGTGGTGAGCATGGCGTACTGCAGCACGGCGTTGAGCGCGCGGCACCACACCGGCGAGTCACGCAGTGTGTCGGGCGCCGGCACCACGAGCCCGTACCACACCAGCCACAGCGCGTTGTTTGCCGCGAACGACGCGAACAGGTTCATGTGCACCGTGATGCGAGCGCAGCGCAGGTTCCTGGGGACACACGGACGGACGCGTGCTGTAGCCGTGGCGGGTGTCGCGGCCGGGCGGGGGACATCGGCACATACTCACTTGAAGTAGAACAGAATGAACAGCGACAGGAGCAGCGCAACCAGGGACACGCCGTAGCCGCACTCGTACACAGTTATTATGTCGCTCATGTCCTGCAACACAAGAGAACCTTTGAAGCACGAGGTGATGGAGGGGTTCGCGGCAACTGCGTGTGCGCGCTAATACCGACATCCTCGGGCTGGACGCAGGTGGTGTAGTTGGACCACGGCTGGCCGGTCTCGGGGTGCACGAACCACGTGCCGTTCGCCGTGCACTCCTTGTGCGCCATCACTGTAACGTAAACACAACGCGTTAATACTGAATACAACATGTTTATAATTATGTGCTGTATGAGGTGCGAAGAGTGCTACGTTAGATGGATGCAAGATTAGAGAGCCGGTTTTAAAAGTAAAGGTTGGATCCTTTAAGTTTAATAGAATTTAACTACTACTATTTCCCTTGGAAAAGGTATTGTTTGTACAAAAATGTGCTATTATGCGCGGAACACTTACGGTCGGGTCTGAAGCCGGGCACGAAGATCGGACACGGACGGTACACGGTGGTGTTGGGTCGTGCATGCGGCCAGCACTGCCACGAGTCGTACACGCCAGCGCAGTATAGATCCGTCCCCGGCGCGGGCGCGCTCACCGCGTTACTGACTGCGCACTCCGCCGCCTCGCGCGCCATGCGATTCTCGTCGTCCATGCCACCGTCGAGTGGCGGCCCTCACGCCACGCTGCGATCTGCAACATTCACGAAGCCTCTATGCATTGCCCGAAAGTTGAAAATTGTTAATTACTACAATATATGGCAGTACCACGTGTGCCAACTCGGTTCCTAAAGATCTGGGAGCTGACTGAGCACAATCGTATTCCAGTGGAAATGCATACTCCATGTTTGTCTGGAATTGTTAGGTTATGCAGAGACGTGGACAATACAATGTCGATTTTTTAGAATAGTTTAGATATAGTGTAGGTCCGTCTGTTGGCGTCACAACCTTGTGACGTCGGTGCGTGACGTCACACCGCTGCCATCGCGCACCGCCCGTGCGAGTCGCCCCTCCAAATCTCACGCATCATAATATCTATCTAGTATTATAATATCTTTTGAACTTCTAACAGACGACCACTACTGAGAGCTACTGCTGACCACATTATTTCTCAATTTTCGGAGATGTCTTACCAAAAGCGGGGTCTGGGTCGCACTTCTGGTGACGATTTATTAGCATTTCTTAAAATTTCGTAAAACTTACACTGTTGTAACATTTCGTACATTTTGTAGCAAATCATACAAATATACACTTTCGCAAAATATCAACTTTATTTATTGTTGGTCCATTTATTATCGTAATCTTAAAAACTTGTATCACTTATGTAAAATGTATCATTTCATACACTGAACGTACAGTAGTCCACAAATTTCATTAACATAAAATTATTAGTCCGACATTTATAGCTGAAATGCGTGCATATCTTGGTGTATTGATAATGATGGGTCTTCACCCCTTACCTGATGTCAATCTGTATTGGTCAACAGACCCTTTTTATAGAAATCCAATCAATTCAATTCTTTGTTATGGCCTCTGCTTGCACTTGCAGCAACTTGCCAATGACCAGTGAGTAAAGCTAATAACGTAGGAGATTTTAACTGTGGGTCGAAATTATGATCGGTGGCCGAGTAATTCCATAACTCAGTCAGAGTCTAAACAAAAAAAAATACCATAAAAGATAAAAGAATACAATTAAAACTACCATAGATAAAGAATATTCTATCTACAGTAACTACTAACTACACAATACATTAAGATAGATGTGATCCGCGTCACCTTCATCCAAACCGCATTCACAAAGAGAATGATCCCTAACCTTAATCTTTGCCAAGTGAACTGGCGTACATGCATGACCTAAGCGGAGACGAGAAACTACCGATGTCGAGTTTTTTCCAAAGCCCCGATTCTTAAAGAACCATGGCTTTTTGGGCACGAGTGGTTGGATGTCACCATAGTATTTGCCCTTCTTTTTTTGAGACAGACGCCATATATCGTTCCATGCACGAGATAAGCTGTCTCCTGAAACTTGTGACAGATCTTGTGTCGATATTTCAGTATACTCCAAAGAGCCTAGTCTGGCTGCTTGTTTTGCGCATGAGTCAGCTGTTTCATTACCCGCAATGTTTGAGTGACCGGGGATCCAAGCGAGACAGATTGCAAGACTCTTTAGATGACACCTAAAGAGCGCCTCTCTAATTTTAAAAATGATAGGGGACCTGGACTTAGTGCGGAAGGGGTGTGAATTAACTGCTTGGAGACAGCTTTTGGAATCGGATAGTATTATAGAATTGTTTAGGTTATGAGATAAAACATACAGAATAGCTTCAAGGATAGCTATAGACTCTCCCGTAAAAACTGAAGTCATAGAGGGACATTTAAAGCTAAGGATAATGTGGAACTTTGGAATCCATACAGCCGCTCCTACAGAACCGCAATAGTCTGACTTAGAAGCATCCGTGTAGATTTTAGTCCACCCATCGAAATTATTGGATATTGAATTATTGAAGGCAAAGTTAGCACAAATATCATGTTTTTGGACCCCCATGTCAAGTATTATTGGAGGAGAATAAATGATAGCTTCATACGGAAGAGAATACAGAGGATTTAGTTGGGACCGAATGACAGGATTTGGGAGACGGGTGAATTTTATGAAACTATTTAAGATGCAAGGAAGGTTATCAGGGCAAGAGATTGAACCTATATTGTATAAATCACCAAGAAGGCCGAGTTTATCCAAGAGGACATGCTGAGAGTTTTGTACCAGTTTGAAAAGAAATTTGTCCGATAAGTACTGTCTACGGAGGAAAGGAGGAGGATCTACTGCTTCTACTTGCATTGCATTGATTGGGGAAGATTTCATTGCACCAAGGATAATACGCAAACATTTTGACTGAATTTTGTCTAGTTTTGCAAGAGAAGATTTATTGCAGGGATCTAATAAAAATGAAGCGTAATCCATATGGCTGCGAACAATTGTATTATATAATAATTTTTGATTGAATGGGTGAGAACCCCACCATGCACCAGAAAGTGACCGAAGGATATTAATATTTTTGATGCATTTACTACTAATGTAATCAAAGTGAGTTGACCCAGTCATTTTGGAGTCAAGCCACAAGCCAAGAAATTTAGCATTAGAATATTGAGGGATTGGCAAACCTTCAATCTGCAAGTCAACTGATGGAATATTTCTTTTCTTAGTAAACACAACTACCTTGCATTTAGAAGGGGATAAAGAAAGACCATGATTTAGAAGCCAATGATTTAAGTGGATTAGGGCATTGTTTAGGTTTATTGAAAGTTCTTCAATAGAGGAAGACGAAGAGTACAGAGCTAAGTCATCTGCATATTGAAGAATCTGGCAAAATGGTTGGACTACTTGCTCGACATCATAAGTATACAAACTATAAAGGAGGGGACTTAGAACCGAGCCCTGGGGAAGACCTTTCCAGATGGTTCTAGGGGGAAGAAGGCAGTTCTGGTTCTTGATAATTATCGATCTTTCCATTAAAAGGTTTGCACAAAAATGGACTAACTTGTCCGGAACATTCAGTTGAAGAAGTTTATTTCTGAGTACCGGAAGAAGAACATTGTCATAAGCTGCTTGAATGTCTAAAAAAACAGTGGCCATATATTTCTTTTGAAGGAGGGATATACGAATCTCGGAAGTTAGAATGCTGAGACCATCCAGAGTACCCATATTCCTCCTGAAGCCAAACTGGGACTTAGCCAAAATTTCTCGACTCTCCGAAAATCATTCCAAACGGTGTTTTATAAGGTGCTCTGTTATCTTGCACATCACTGAGGACAGAGCTATCGGGCGCCTACTGTTAGGGGAGGATGGGTCAACACCAGGTTTAAGGACTGGGACGATAATTTGAGTTTTCCAATCAGGAGGAATACTCCCACTGTTAAAAATGACATTAATTATGTCCAGAAAGTGAATTTGGACAGCGACTGGAGCCTTGACAATAAAAGAATATGGGATTTGATCAAACCCTGGAGCTGAGTCTTTTAATCCCTCGATTGCTAGCTGGAATTCTTGAGCTGTGAAGTTATTATTAAACATTCCCTCATGTTGAGTAGGAAGGGCGGACAGCAGATGGAATAGAGTCATAAGTAGGAACCCATGGTGAGGCTAACCTATCAGCAAAGGCGTCAACCCACAATGTCAAATCGTTGTCAGTATCGTTGACTATATTACAGGATCCTCTGAATCTTTTTATTTGTTTCCAAACAATTGAAGATGGGGTTCTGGGAGATAGGCTCTCACAGAACCGGGTCCAGCCTTCTTTTTTCTTTGCGGACAGGGTTCTTCGAGTCAGTCTGCTTGACGTTGATAGATAAGCAGATTTTCAACTGTCATAGATCTGCTGTAATTCGATTCAGCCTCGCATCTGGATTTAAGAGCCATTTCACAAAATGATTGCGCTTGAGTTTAGGTAAAATACTGTATAATTGTTTATGTGTGCGTAACTACTCACTCAAACGTAACATAAACAGTGTAACGCGAGAGACGAGACGGACGAAGCAATCTTGAGCCGTAATGTGATTTTATATGAGATTTATGAAAGTTATATATTTAAATCGATTTAAATTTAAAAAAGTTGAATTGGTCTAGGCGGGAACGATATTTTATTTAGTCTAATGAAATTTTCAGGTTAGGTAAATAGAAAAACAAGAAGTTAGGTATGTAAAATAATATAATAACAATTAGGATAAAAACAATCACATATTATTGTCGATTAACAATAAAATACTCATTAATGCTTTATGAATAATTGGCGTAAAGGCATTGAATTTGCCTTTCTTGGGTCTATGATTTCGGGTAATACGCAGTCTTGGTAAAATCGAGTCAATTTGGGTAGCATTTTCTCCTGCCAAAAAACGTCGTCTTTCTGTACTCTTACTACTTTCAAGGAAAAATCACGCCCAGTTCATACAGCAAATACACATATGTTGATGTCTGTGATGTTCCTTACGGAGACACAGATACGCCGCCCTGACTACACGTCTTACCTCAGTTACCCGGGTTATGTCATTGAGGAACAATTCCGTGACAAAGCCGGAGTGTGCGTGTTCGTTAGGGCGGATGTCTGCTTCCGCCGGTTGCGCTGTCTAGAGAACCCCTCCTACTCCGTCCTTTGGCTGCACGTGGATCATGGCTCTATGAGCCAGATCTACGTGTGCGTCTACCGCTCCCACACAGGGGACACTGGGACAACAAGGCTTTTCGAATACCTCAGCGAAATGACTGACGATGCGCAGGTGCGGTTCCCGAACGCTGACCTGGTTTTCCTGGGGGACTTTAACGGTCATCACGTTGAGTGGCTGGGGTCCCTTAGGACCGATCATGCGGGACGATCCGCCCATGCATTCGCTCTCTCCCACGGGCTGACCCAGATGGTACAGGGGATCACCCGGATACCTGACAGGTCAGACCACACGCCCGCCTTGCTGGATCTACTGCTGACGAGTCGCCCAGCCGAGTACAGTTGTTGGTACGCGCCCCACTGGGCACTTCCGACCACTGTGTGGTGCACGCCAGCTTCCCAGTGCCACCGCCTGCTCGTGCTGAGCAAATGACTCGACGACTATGGCACTACTCGTCGGCAGACTGGGACGGTCTCCGCGCTTACTTTGCGTCCGTCCCGTGGAGCCAACGCTGCTTTGTAGGGAAGGCGCCTTCGGATAGCGCTGCTGCCGTTGCTGGCGAGATCAGTCTAGGGATAGAATATTATATCCCTTTCACTGATGTCGCCAGCATCCGCAAAGCTCGCCCCTGGTTCGGGCGTGAATGTGCCGAGGCTGTCCAGAAAAAACAGTCGGCGTATCGCGCCTGGGTCAGGGCTCGGGCGGCACGTGACCCGAATGTGAACCGCCTCAAAGCAGCGAACAATAGGGCCACTAGGTCCAGCAAGAGGGCCTTCAAGAGAGCGGATGCCCAGCGCGTCGCGCGGCTTGGTCAGGAGCTCACATCCCACCCCACGGGCAGCCGTGGATACTGGCAACTGGCCAAAGCCGTACAGTCTAATTTTTGCCAACCCTCGCTGCCACCACAGCGTTTTCCTGATGGATCACTGGCTCACAAAGCCCAAGAGAAGGCGGACATGCTCGCAGACCTCTTTGCGGCTAATTCCCGCGTCGATGACCGTGGCCTGCAGCCCCCTGCCATCGCCAACTGTGGCCACACTATGCCTGATATTGTTATCAGGCAATGTGATGTACGGGCAGTGCTGCGGTCGCTCGACACGCGGAAAGCCAGTGACCCTGGCGGCATTCCGGCGGTGGTGTTACGAAAATGTGCTGCTGAGTTGTCTCCAGTATTAACGCGTCTGTACTACCTGTCATACTCTACAGGGCTCGTGCCGGAGGTCTGGAAAGAGGCGAACGTACAACCGATCCCTAAGAAAGGGGATCGCTCCGATCCAGGCAACTATCGACCCATAGCTGTCACCTCAGTCATTTGCAAGGTGCTTGAGCTCCTTATCAATAAGCAGCTCATGCGATACCTGGAGGATCACTCGCTAATCAATGATCGGCAATATGGCTTCAGGCCAAAACGATCAACGGGTGACCTCCTGGCATTCGTCACGCATGTATGGGGTGGGGCTATGGAAAAGTAAGGCGAGTCCTTGGCTATTAGCCTGGACATCGCCAAAGCTTTCGATAGGGTCTGGCATGCTTCGCTCTTTTCCAAGCTTCCGGCATATGGTCTACCTCCTCAACTGTGCAGCTGGATTGCCAGCTTTTTAAACGAGCGCCGAGTGCGGGTCCTCTGCGATGGCCAGGCTTCTCGCTTCTTGCAAGTGAATGCCGGGGTACCGCAGGGGTCCGTACTATCACCAACTCTCTTTCTTCTGCATATTAATGATATGCTATCCCTCGGGAACAGGCATTTCGTCCGACGGCGGCGGCGGGGCGATCTGAGATTGAGGAGGAGAGATGACGACTCGTGGCTGATCTCGACCGTAACCTCGATAGTATCTCCCAATGGGGTGCCGAGAACTTGGTCGAGTTCAATGCCCGCAAAACACAGGCGTGTGCATTTACAGCGAAAAAATCCCTTTCCTTCCCCTACCCACTCTTCAGAATGCAACATTACCAATGAAGGATAATCTAGACATCCTTGGCATAGACGTACGTCGAGAGCTCAATAACACTAAATACATTGAGAGATGTATTGGGCTAGCTTCGCGGAAACTAGGAATACTGAACAAGGTAAAGCGATTCTTTACACCGCACCAGAGGTGTCTGCTGTACAAAACGCAGATTAGACCCTGCGTCGAATACTGCTCTCACCTCTGGGACGGCTCCGCGAAGTATTTGCTGGACGCACTCGACGCTATGCAGCGACGCGCTGTTCGCATTATAGATTGTCTGGAGGTAACGGGAAGCCTTGAGCCGCTAGCCCAGCGCCGAACAATTGCTTCCTTGGCCGCGTTCTACCGTATTTACCACGGTGAGTGTTATGAAGAGCTCTTCAATCTGATCCCACCCTCTCCCTTCCGATCCCGAACAACGCGTGCCGGGCAGAGATGTCACTCTCGTACCGTGGAAACCGTCTTCGCGAGAAGTGAGCGTTTTAAACGTTCGTTTCTCTGCCGAACGATGGTGGCTTGGAACGCCCTGCCCGCGCACGTGTTTCCTACAACATATAACCCTGGGTTCTTTAAGCGAAGCGTGAAGAGGCACATTACTGGGTCGTCAAGTTGAGGGTCACTCTCTATAGTATTCCTGTGTACTGTGAGAGTTGCCCACAATCGCCAGACGTCGCCACAGCTTACCATCAGGCGGGTGGCGTCAATTTGTCGACCTTAATATAAAAAAAAATTTGTATGTTTAATCAATAAATAATCAGTTACTATGTAAATAAAAATAAATAGATATTTACCTCACTTCTGTTGCTTTCTCTAAGGCTGCAGAATTATCACGTTTCCTTTTTTTAACACAACGGTATACACAATCCTTGCGCCCCATTGCTAAAACTAATAAAACAAAAATATATATTTTTTCTACAAACAATGAAAATCATACAGTATACTTGATAATAAACCAAAATTTACCTTGTGAAAAATACAAAGCAGATCAAAGCAATGTGGTCGCAGTACAATAATGGTTTCACTCTACGAATGCTCGATAATCGGGACGCGGGAAAAAATGACACAGGTCCTTCTCCAATGGGCGCTCGCGCCGTACTAAGCGGTGCCCACTTATGTATCGTAATTTATTGTAATTTCGATTGAAGTTATATCAATATTTTGACAAAGTATATGCAAGAATTTCCTATATTACTGCAGAAATCGGTTCTCTAATGAATGTAGTTTATTTTGGAATAATTTTATTTTTGTAATTACTGTGTATTTAAGCCAAAAATCACGATCAAATTGCGATGTTAAACTCAAAAATTGGCCGAATGGTTTATTTTTTTACTAAATAATTGTAATATAATTCAATCATCTGTTACATTAAATGACGATTAAAATATATATCCAATGCTTTATGTATTTTTTTAAACTCAATTAATAAGTATTTTTGATTGAAATACGACTCTGAAATCAACTCTGCGCCCGTTTTTCAATAAAATGCTTGTGGGAAATTGATTACTATAGATCAAATAAGTTATTTTTAGTAAATGTGTTACATTAAACGTCAACACGAAAGCTTGGCTCATTTTTTGCGCATATTCAATAACTTCTAGTTATTACAGACTATGGTAATTTAGGAGCTCAAAATATTAGAAATTCGTGCGAAAACGTGAAATGGCTCTTAACAGAGTCAGTACACTCTGCGTCCCACCATAGGGTCGATAGAATGGACTTAGAAGGGACTTTAATGGGAATATAAACATTCGCACAGGAGATAACGGAGTCACGGAATAGGTTGTAGGACTGAATAATATTTCTGCCAGTGGGAACCAACAGAGATGATATTTTGGACTCCAAATATGTACCATAGGCAGGCCAATCTGCTCCAGACAACCTGTATCTAAAAGAGGGGGATGAATTCAGTGGACGAGATATAGTCATAGAAAATTTTATTATAATAGGGAAATGATCACTTCCGTGAGAATGGTCAAGAACTGATCAAGAGGACATAAGAGAAAGAGAGGGAGAGCAGATAGTGAGGTCAACAGCACTAAGGTTTTGAGAAGGGAGAACTCGGCGGGTAGGGGATCCAGAATTTAAAATGCACAAGTTAAGTTCATCCAGAACTTCTATTAAGGCATAAGCAAATGCATCACAAAGACTGGACCCCCAGGAAGTATGGTGAGCATTGAAATCTCCCATAATGACTACAGGAGGAGGGACTGAGTTGAACAGTAAAAGAAGGTCAGGGATCAGGGTGGAGCAAGGATGAGGGATATACAAGGAAATGAATGACAAATTACATAACCTGGCAGCAACAATATTTATATGAGGGGAGTGAGAGGGAAGGGTAATCTGAGCAAAATACTGTTTACGACTGAGCAAAAGAGCACAACCAGCATAGCCATCAGCTCTGTCATCCCGAAGACATGAGTAACCTGGAATACGAAATGTACTACCAGGTACTAACCATGTCTCCGAGACAGCTATCGCCACAGGGTTATACTTATTAATCAGTGAGAACAGTTCAGGTTTTTTAGGTCTGAGGCTTTTAGTGTTCCACTGTATTATAGTCGGGTCCATTGGATGATAGAGGAAGTAAGAAATTAGTAAGTGATTGGGCAACGTTGGGCGGTAAATAGATGTTATTTTGTGAGATAATAGATATAATCATGTTTAAAACAGAAAGAAGAAGACTTTGTGAAGATTGCAGATCTTGGGAAATATCTTGAGAACAAGAGGACTGAGAAATTGGGAATGCACAGCCATTAGGGGAGGAATGTCCATCTTGTGATATGTGTGCTTGATGAGCAATCCTATCATAAGACTTGCCAAGGGGAACATGAGGACGAGGAGACTTAAATATGGTTTTTTTATATGTTGTGGACTGAGAGGGATAAATGGTGGCGGATGATGATTGAGAAAGTTGAGGAGTGGAGGATTTTGCAGCAGCTGAAAATGATTTAATAACAAGAGGAGTGGCTTGTGAGGCTTCCATGTAGGATACACCCTCACGAGCCATGAGAGATTTAATGTCCTTTTGACGTTTGTGTTCGGGGCAGGATCTGTCGGTGGCTACATGATGTTGATTGCAGTAAAGGCAAATAATTTCTGCAACACTCATGGTGCATGAATTGCCCTGGTGTTGTTGTGCGCATTTGTAGCACCTAGGTGAAGATTGCCGACATTGGTCAGCCACATGGCCATACATACAGCAACGGAGACACTGAATAGTGGGAAATTCATACTGTTCTACGGGAAGGGATGTATGGAATGAGTATATATGGGAAGGGAGGGATTTGCCCCTAAATGTGATGACTATTGTTTGAGTTGGAACATATGTAACCATGTTGTCACTACCAATTTTAAAAAAATTAAAATTAAATTAAATTTTAATATTAATATTTTAGAAAACTCTCAGAACGCGCTAAGGTTCCTCAACCTTTTTAAATCTTTTAACTTACAAAATCTTTTTTGTGAACCAACACGCACCACAGCCACATCAGCTACCTGCTTAGATAATATTTTTTCTAACAGCGATGTAGATGAGAAATCTATAATACATTTTGTAAATTCAGATCATGCAGGTCAGTTAGCTAGATTTAAGTTCCAACATGTTCCATTATCAAAAAATATTGTTTGTAGACCAATCACAACTTATAGATTAGAAAAATTTAAAGAAAACATTAAGAATAAAGTACCTCTTTTGGAGTTGAATAATGATAAACACCCGAATGATCATTACGGAGATTTGTTCGGAGTAATCAAATACGAATGTGATAACATTTTCACTAAAAAAACAATAAATGTAAATCAATTTAAAATAAAATTTAGTGATTGTGCTACGCCTGGAATCTATAAAAGTAGAAGGAAATTATATGAATTATACGAGACAAAGGCATCTACTAATGAGCCACAAGTAATTGAACAGATTAAAAAGTACTCCAAACTATTCAAAAAAGTATGTTCAACAGCTAAATCTAATTATATACGGGCTAAAATTGAAAAATCTGATAATAAAACGAAGGCAATATGGAATGTTATTAACAAAGAAACTTGTAAAGCAAGGTCACGTGATCGATCCTTCGAGTTAAAAATAGATGATAAACATATTAAAACTGATTCTGAAGTGGCCAATGCATTTGAATCTTTCTTCACAAATGTTCCAATCACCACTACAAATAAGTTAAATTCGTCAAAAAACGTAGCCAATTCTCTTCTTAAATCTAGTGTTGATAAATGTAGAATTAACTTTGATTTTCAGTATATTGACTCTGTCACTATACTTAATACTTTTAAACAACTAAATATAAAAAATACCGAGGATCTTTGGGGCATTTCAACTAATATAATAAAATCAATAGTGCCCGCTATAGCACCTCACCTTGCATTCATATTCAATAAATGTATAGATGAAAATCAGTTTCCTCATCTTATGAAGTACAGTAAAATCAATCCTTTATTTAAAGCAGGAGACAAAAGTGATCCTTCAAATTTTCGACCTATTTCCATACTCCCATCCCTCAGTAAAATTTTTGAAAAAATAATATTTAATCAATTGCTTTCACATTTTACAGACAATAAGTTACTTCATAACAAACAGTTTGGTTTCACTAAAGGCAGGAACACAACGGATGCAGGAGTTGCACTTGTGAAACATATATTTGATGCTTGGGAGGAAAAGCAGGATGCTATTGGTATATTTTGTGATCTATCAAAAGCTTTTGATTGTGTTGATCATGGGACTTTGCTACTAAAATTAGGTTATTATGGTGTTTCGAACAGCTCACTTGGCTTACTCGAGTCTTACCTCACTGGTAGAGTACAAAAAGTAAACATTAATGGCACCGACTCTTCTGGCGCCTCATTAGTCATGGGAGTACCCCAGGGCTCTATATTAGGACCCCTTTTATTCTTAATATACGTAAACGATCTTCCTTATTTCACTAAAAATCTTTGTGAGATAGTATTATTTGCTGATGACACATCATTAATTTTTAAAAGTGATAGACAAAAAGTAGCACTTGACGATGTAAATAATACCCTTTCGGAAATATTGCATTGGTTCACAAGTAACAACTTGCTGCTCAATGCGAAGAAAACAAAATGTGTAAAATTTACTATGCCCAATGTTAGACAGGTGGATACTCATATTACTATGAATAATGAATTAGTTCAAATAGTCAATACCACAGTTTTTCTTGGGATAACTCTAGATAGTAAACTACAATGGGGTCTTCATATCACAGCCTTGGCAGGAAGACTTAGCTCAGCTGCCTATGCGGTTAGAAAGATAAGGTCTCTGACTGACGAAAAAACGGCACGATTAGTTTATTTTAGCTACTTTCATAGCGTTATGTCATATGGTCTGCTGCTGTGGGGCTCAGCTGCCGATATTGAGACAATATTCATATTACAGAAACGAGCTATACGAGCAATCTATAGACTCGGACCCCGTGACTCGCTGAAAGAATTATTTAAAGAAATTAATATTTTAACAGTTGCTTCTCAATATGTTTACGACAACATCTTATATGTACGGAAGAACATAGATCTATTCAAAAAAAATTCCGATAACCATAATTTTAATACAAGAAATAAAAATAAATTGGCAATGACAAAAATTAGACTTCATAAAGTTGGTAATTCGTTTGTTGGCAAATGTATAAAAATTTATAATATAATTCCTCAGGATTTGGTTGACATGCCTCTTAATAAGTTTAAAATAGTAGTTAAAAAATGTTTGATGATGAAAGGCTACTATAATGTAGACGAATATCTTAATGATAAAAATGCATGGTCACCCTAATCTTCTGTTGTTGGCCACTCGTATAATACAATAGAAACTAATTGTAACAATGTAAACAAAACAATATTAAAAAAGAAAATGGATAATCTACCTGAGTTTCTTGCTGGTCTCTTCTCAGGAGAACCAAATTACCGAACCAGCGAAAGAATCATTTTCTAATGGTTATTTATGTACTTACTTAATTTAGTATTTTTATAATATTACTTGACAAAATTGTAAAATTTTGACATTCATATGTGCTCTTTATGTGCCTAAACTGAATAAATGAAATTGATTCTTTGATTCTTTGATTCAATGGTTTTTCTATTGAGGCGACGAGCTTTGAGAATGTATCCAATGCCAGGGGGTAGAGCTATTGAGTTCACAAATTCGTCCATTGAAAGGTCAACGGGAACTGTGCGGACTACACCCATCCTTGAAACGTTATATGAAGGTATGTAAGCCTCATATTTATTGTCGACTAAAATTGAATTCGCAAGGAAATTTTTTGCGTCAACGGCATTTAAAAATTGAACCGACATTTTATTCCTGCCTATCCTTTTAACTCCCCCCTTGGAAATATTTTTTATTTTGTGGGCAACTAAAAACTGACCGAATTTAATAGGTTTTACCGAGTAACCTGCTGGTAAATTTTCGTCTTTTTTAGAAACTATAACTACAAACGGACCTTTGTCATTTTCGTCGTAGGATTTAACTCCTAACACTATTGTAGGATGATTGAATATGGTTTGGATCGAAGCTGACGCAGATTCAGCATCTAAAATGGTTTTTTTGGGCGCAGCTACATGTTCTTGAGATTCATTTCGTCTTTTTTGATGACTAATACGAGAAGGCGAAAACTCTTCAACAGACATAAAAATATCCGGTGGACCGGGGGGTTCCGGAGGATCCCCCATCCTACCAGACAACCGAAAAAATACTTACAAACACTTAATTACTACTACAATATGACTCTGACGGAAAAATAATTAAGAAAAAGGGCAAATAATTTGGAATTTCTCTATTATCTCACTTACACTATATTAACCCTGCAAGGTCAAAATGGCAGTCTTATAGAAATCCTGACATAGCCCAAACCTTCACTCAAAAAAGATTTAAAAATGTTCGATGCAGCTGTCATAAACGCGTACATAGCCTACACTCAAATACATAAGCAAAAAGTTCATACACATCGTGATTTCAGGCTTCGTTTGGCTCGCAGTCTAGTATAGTCTAGTATAGATGGATTCACAGGCAAAAAAAGAACTACTAGCATAACTTTCAAGAATAAACAAGGTGGCAATTTCGGGGTACCTGCTGAAATTCGACGCTCTTCTGTGCCACACTTCCTAGAAGACCAAGGAAAATTTACTAGATGCCGATTTTGCAGCACAAAAAATACTCAAACACGATCAAGAATCATATGCGACATCTGTAAAGTGGCTTTATGTCCCACTCCATGTTTTAAAAGCTTTCACATTGCTCCAGATGAAGGAGAAGTTATGGACTGTAGCAGCATTGGTTCTAGTAGCGTAACGGACTAAGGTCCGAGAAAAAGAACCTGGCAATAAAACTCTCGGTCACTCTTTTTCAATAATTGACACATTTACACATTTTCTTAAAGGCCCAGATCGTAAAAATCACCGAAAAGATGTAACATCGTAATTTCATTACACTCACAAAACGTAAACAAACATTTGTAATGATATTATGAACGTCATTAGTGTGTTGATGTATAGATGTCAACTCGACAAACGTCAAGTCTTGACTATGATTCTATGCATTGTATAGCGCACTCTAGAGGATTTAGTGGGAACTTGGCAGAGTATTATCTAGCCATGTCATAATATTCTCCTAAAAAGGCAAATGTCAATGATATTGCTTTTTATCTATAGAGGAGTTTCCGGCTGACGATAAGTTTTGCTTGTAGAAAAGTGGTTTGAACTAGTTTTTGCAGGAAAGGAAGAATCTAGAAACAGCTCGGAGTTGATAAAAAGCCAGCGCGAGCTGTCGTAGCTCTCTTTCCACTGCTGAATACTTTATTGATAATATCTCTCGATCACTACATCTGTCTTATACTTAACCTACAAATCTTTAGTCTGGAAGAAGTTATTTTACTTGGAAGAATATAAATTTAATCGAAGCAATTGTCGATACATTTCAAGCGTCCTATCGAACGTGATCTCAAGAGGCTGGGAGTGTTCCCTCCCATTCGACTTGGACAACGTGGAAGCATTTTTTCTGTTTTAGGCATTCCAAAGAGCGTATCTTGATTTTGTTACTGATGTCTTGGTGCAGTATTGCTAAGGTAGTCGACGTTTCTAGAGCAGTACCGTATAAAGTCTGATCAATCTACGGCGAGGATACACGAGGTCGTCTTGGGCTCGCAGGACCACAGCACGTGCGCCACTCCTGACAATACCAGCTGGCCGCGTGGACCAAACACTTAAGCTAAGTACTTTGTTCAACATCTAGGCCCCTGTTCTTCATTAATAATACTGTCTACTCTAGTTCCAAGAACCATCTGCCTAACCGGAAGTCAAGATTAAAATAATATCTGTACCTTTCATTTGTAATCCTAAGAAGTAGGCCAGAAGCTACCTACCTATCTTTTTGTGTAAACGTAATAACTAAATTCAATACCCATTGTTTAATTGTTATAAGGTTAAAAATATATATTCTCTGTGAACCCTCTCTACTGTTGTGCCTTATTGAATTCTCCTATCATCACACACACCGTTCATACGTGAACTGGCGCCCTGGGATACCTATAATAGTCTCATAAGCCTCCGCTGATCCCGCTGGTGGGTAAGGTTGACTTACTCTGTTACAAGTGTCGCCCAACTTAGAGGCTTTTCTCCATTTTGTGTGTGTGATGGTCAGGGTTTCAATAAGGTATTCGGTCTGAAACTCTCCAGGACCTTAATTGGCTGTACCAAGCGGCAGGTACGTAAGCAAGGTTGTCTCCCATTGTGGTACAACCAAATCAAAATTTATTTTCAAAATTAAAATTGCTGCTAAAATTATTAAATTCATTCGGCCCCTTTTTTCGGATTAGTTTTAAGTCTGTTTGCCTGCTAAGTATCTTAGTAGGCAAACCTTTTTTTCTTTTTTCTTTTGAGGGTGAATAAAAAAAAACATATTTTTCTAATAAATAAATTTTATCCACTCAATAGTGGGTAGAATTTTACTCTTCAAGGGCGTGACCCATATATTTTTTGATTTCTATGATGAGGGTAAAACCTCAAAGTTTTTTTATTGTAACTTAACTTTCTAATTCTTTAATTATTGTAACCGAGCAAAGTTGATAAATAAATATTTTATCAACTACTCATTAACTTTAATGTAAAACAATACTTTCTGCTCTCTATCACTTATATAGTGTTGAATCTAGTGATTTAAACTAGTAGAGAAGGTAGGCAGTTGTATTAATACCACCTCATTCTAACTATTACTATTTTTGAATTCTCTTTGTGCCTTTTAGTAACTAAACTGTACATTAACTATTTAAATAGGTGCCTTACCTGTGTTTAACTATTAATACATATTTTTGAAATCCATATCAGGTACTTATTAATAACTACTAAATTTTAAACTTTGTACCTCCACTTCGGAGAACTTAAATTTATTTTTTGCTTTTTATACTTAGATTTTTTAAGATGTCATACATCCACAAATATATATCTTGCCTGAGAAAGGATGAACTGTTTTATGAACTCGAAATTCTTGGGGTTTCAGTTGACTCTTCTTCAACGGTCACTTCACTGCGAAGTCAGCTGAGGACGGTCTTCAGACTATCTCGACGTGGCAGTTTGTAGGCTATGCCCATCGGGACACCGAGTCCTGACATCGAGCTGCAGTCTTGTGAGCCCAAGGTAGAAGAATTGGAGGCACTTATCGCATCGGGTGAGGTCGGTAGAGATAGGAATGTTCGTTCGAGGTCCGCTCTTAGGGCTAATTATTTGATAGATCGCTTAGCTCGCTGTGGTATAGATTGTGAGTCACTAAATGATATCAGAGGTAGGTTCATCAAGATTCTCGCTACTGTTGAGCCAGGGGGCGAATCAGAAAATTCAGATAGCGACACAGAACAACAATTCGATGATAGGATCCCTACCGTGCGTTTGAGGAGTGACCGCTCGATACGTAGTAGCATGCCAGAAATCCCTACTGCTCAGGAGACCGTAGTTTACAAGGATCGTCCGATCAATTTAAATACTTTTAATTTAAAATATGATGGTTCGACCTGTGTACGCGTATTTCTAGAAAGATTAGAAGAACTTAGACAGGCATCTGAAGTCAAGGAGTCGAAGATATTGGCTGCCTTCTCTGATTTGCTGGACGGTGCTGCTCTAGCGTGGTACCGGACTAATAGGGACACCATCAGTTCATATCAACAGCTGATCACTGATTTGAAGCTAAACTTTGACACACCTGATTACGATTACAGGTTGCGTGATGAAATTAGGCGTCGTACACAAGCCCGAACCGAGACATTGGCAAATTACATTTCGACCATGTCCGCCATGTTCTCAAGACTTTCTTTCTCTATGACTAATAAGGAACAATTAGATATTTTGATGCATAACATAAGACCAGACTACATGAAGGAACTTGCCTTACATGAAGTCGACAGTGTCGAACAATTAAAATCTTTAGGAAAACGCTTGGAGTTGGCACGTGTCAGAGCCGAAAGTTTTAGGGAGCCCGAACTCAACACGTTCACAATCTCATTAGATTTAAACAAACTTCGAATAAAAACATAGTTAAACCTGGAAAACAGGTTTCTCTAGTAGAAAGTAGTCCTTCATCTAATGAATCTGTTTCAGTTGTTGAGAATAGACCCTCAACGAGTAGTAGAAGGTGCCTACGGTGTGGAGACTCTAACCACAGTGCATACTCCTGCGAGCGCTCTAGGGAAATATTGTGCTTTAGGTGTGGTATGAAAGGTGTAAAAAGGCCTGATTGCCCTAAGTGCAATACGCCTCTGGAGCCAAAAAACTAGCTTGCAAGAGTCTTGCACCTATCGTGATAGAAATCGGGACCCTAACCGGTTCTTCTCACTGCAAGGCTCTTTTTGAACAAAAGGAAGACGATATTCGACCCTATCTCGAGGTGAGAATACTCAACTTAAATGTATTAGGTCTCTTAGATTCTGGTGCGTCATGCTCTATATTAGGGAATGACTCACACCGCATATTTTTGGATCTTGGCTTTAAAGTAGAAAGCTTTAGCCCGGATCGTTGCTGCATTATAAAGATTGCTGACAGCACTAAACTTAAGTGCTTAAGCTATGTCTCTTTACCCGTCTTATATAATTCCACTATTAAAGTAATTAAATTTTATGTCGTCCCAGATATCACTAGTTCAATGGTATTCGGGATAGACTTTTGGCATCATTTTGAGTTGGCTAATAAGCTGTTTGCACAAACTTTTCCCTCTGAGAGGTTTAATTCGAGTAACCCCATAGAGACATTGTCGCTTAACAATGGACTCGAGGAGTATGACAACTTGAATAAAGCCCAAAAAGTGGTAATAGACCGCATTGTCGAGAAATTTGATTCTATTAACACCGATAGAGTAGGGTTAGGTAGAACGACCTTAGTAAATCATACCATAGATACCGGCGATCATAAACCAATTAAACAAAGATATTATCCGTTGTCTCCCATCAAACAACAGGCTCTAGAGAAGGAGTTGGATAGGATGCTGGACTTAGGTGTAGTATCCCCATCTCAATCCCCTTGGAACTCTCCAGTTGTGATGGTAGAGAAGGCCAACGGTGAACTAAGGCTGTGTTTAGATTGTAGGAAACTTAACTCTATTTCTAAGGCAGATGCGTACCCTCTGCCTTACATAAATCAGATTTTAGATCATCTTAATAATGCCAAATATTTAACTTCCATAGACTTAAGTGCCGCGTATTGGCAGATACCTTATGACTCTCCTCTCTCTGCTGAGAAGACTGCATTCACGGTACCGCGAAGGGGCTATTTCATTTTAACTCCATGAGTTTGGTCTTGTAGGGGCAAGCGCAACCATGCAACGTCTGATGGACAAGCTATTTGGCCCAGAATTCGACAATAAGGTATTTTGCTTCCAGGATGACATAATTTGTATATCTAGTGCCTTTGAGGAGCATGTAGAACTCTTAGACAGAGTCTATCAGCGCTTAAAGGACGCTGGTTTGACAATCAACATGAAAAAATCTCATTTTTGTCGAAGCGAGCTGAAGTATCTTGGCTACTATGTCGATAAGCATGGCCTGAGAACAGACCCCGGTAAGGTTGATGTGATCCTCAACTATCCTACCCTGACTAACCCCAAAGAGGTGAAGCGATTCCTGGGTATGGCAGGTTGGTACAGGAGATTCATAAATAACTTTTCTAAAACTAGCAAGCCACTTTGCAAACTGACATCGAAGAAGGTAGAGTTCTTATGGACGGCTGAGGCTGAGGAAGCTTTTAACCTCCTTAAGTCGGCGTTAGTTTCTGCTCCTATACTCAAAATGCCTGCGTACACCCTTCCTTTCCGAATACTCAGTGATGCCTCTGCGTACTCTGTAGCTGCGGTGTTAACACAAAGCCATGATGGTGTGGAACACCCTGTTGCGTATTGCAGTCGCACACTGAACCGGAATGAAATAAACTATAGTACTACTGAACGGGAACTGTTAGCTGTGATTTTCGCCTTAGAACAGTTTCGGCAGTATGTGGAAGGTCAAACATGTACTGTAGTGACTGATCATGCCTCCATTTTATGGTTTAATAAACTTAAGAACCCCACAGGTCGTTTGGCTCGTTGGAGCATGAGACTGAGCCAATTCAATTTTGATATAGAGCACCGTAAAGGCAAGGACCATATTGTCCCAGATGCTTTATCTCGTATTAAGATTGACTTGGTGGACTGTACTATGACTAAAGATCCTTGGTACTTACATATTAAAAATAGGGTCACTAATAATCCTAAGCACTACCCTAATTTTAGCATTAGGGATAATCTCTTATATAGGTTCACTAAAAATAAATATGATCTTACGACAGATTTCGAATGGAAACTGGTAGTTCCACAAGAAGATAGGCTAGAGTTATTAAAAAAAACACCACGATGATACTGTAAGTGCTCATCTAGGTGTGTGGAAAACCCATAAACGTTTGTCACTTAGTTACTTTTGGCCTCAGATGTACGAGAGCGTGAAAAAATATGTAGGGAGTTGTGAAGTGTGCAAACTATATAAACCGGTTAATACATCTCGGCCAGGTCTTATGGGTAATCCTAAAATTGTCTCCAAGCCTTTTGAAGCTATCTCTTGTGATTTGCTGGGACCATTTCCAGTCTCCAGAAACAGAAACGTACATTTAATTGTTGTGTCTGACTACTTTAGCAAGTATGTTATGTTGTGTCCTATAAGGCTGGCAACAGGTGCAGCAGTAGCCAGGTTCATAGAAAGGAATGTGTTTCTGGTTCATAGAGTGTGTAAAACTATTTATATGGATAATGGGCCTCAGTATGTTAGTAAACAATTTAAAGATCTTCTAACTAAATATAACGTACCTAATATTTATTATAATCCTAGGTATCATCCCCAGACGAATCAAGCTGAACGTGCGATAAGGAACGTAGTTCAATCTATCTCATGTTATGTGAGATCTGAATATAGGAGATGGGATGAGAATTTGGTGGAGTTGCAATGTGCGCTTAACACTGCTGTTAGTGAAGCTACCGGGTTTTCACCTTATTTCCTGGTTCATGGTAGGGAGTTTGTAGGGGATGGCGTTATTTATAGGCAATCTGAAATCCCATGTCATCCTAATTCAGTGGCTGTTAATAACCCTCTATCGTATGGAAAAAAGCTTCAAGAATTAGAGATCATTTATGCTAAGGTGAGGAGGCATCTAGAAACTGCTCACCGGCGGAATGAAAAATACTACAACTTTAGAAAAAGACATGTGAAATTGAAGGTGGGACAGATTGTGTATAAACGTACGCATTACTTATCAAATAAAGCTAAAAATTTCACTTCTAAGCTAGCACCAAAATTTATGAAATGCGTGGTGTCAGCTAAACGTTCATCGCTCGTGTATAGCTTGTCGGACTTGAGTGGTAAAGCATTGGGCGACTACCATATTAAAGATATTTTAAAATATAGCGAAGACGTTCAACCAGACATATCGCCGTCACCCGACGTATGAGACATTTTGGTTCCGAGAGGTTATCTACGAGGGAGTCTTTTTATTTTTTATTTTTACCCTACTTAAAATAGGAGGTCCTTACCAGTATGTTTTTGCGTTAGGTAAGAGGCACGTAGGCAGGTAAATTGTAAGGAATATTATCTTATAGATATACTTTTCTCTTGGAACTTCACCTATATTTTGGTGAAAGTTCATCAATTTTGGTTTAGCATTAAAAAAAATTCTAACCTCTCTTATTTGTATTTCTCTCCCTAGAGATATAGGTAGGCCGCCGTATCGAGCGTTCCTTCCTCAAAGCCGTGCGTGTTTTAAAAATTTCTCTAGGTAGATAGGAAAATGTAGTCATTGTGGTTACATCTTTATTTTTATTTCATATTAGGACAATGTTGGTACTACAATTCTGCTCCTGTTGGTGTATTGTAGGTATTAGCATTTGTTTTCTTGTTAGGTGTGATCTCATGTCCATGAATACCTTGATATCATGGACATGATACAAATCGTTTATTTAGGCTAACGTTTGGATAAGATTAAGCTCTTTGACTTTAGTCACTCACTTTGTTTCGTTCTGAATTTCCTTGTGATGGTTGTAACTTCCCCACAGGAAATCCTCTTAAGGGGAGGGGTGGTGTAACATCGTAATTTCATTACACTCACAAAACGTAAACAAACATTTGTAATGATATTATGAACGTCATTAGTGTCAGTTGATGTATACTCGACAAACGTCAAGTCTTGACTATGATTCTACGCATTGTATAGCGCACTCTAGAGGATTTAGTGGGAACTTGGCAGAGTATAATCTAGCCATGTCATAATATTCTCTTAAAAAGGCAAATGTCAATGATATTGCTTTTTTTTTATACTTAACCTACAAATCTCTAGTCTGGAAGAAGTTATTTTACTTGGAAGAATATAAATTTAATCGAAGCAATTGTCGATACATTTCAAGCGTCCTATCGAACGTGATCTCAAGAGGCTGGGAGTGTTCCCTCCCATTCGACTTGGACAACGTGGAAGCATTTTTTCTGTTTTAGGCATTCCAAAGAGCGTATCTTGATTTTGTTACTGATGTCTTGGTGCAGTATTGCTAAGGTAGTCGACGTTTCTAGAGCAGTACCGTATAAAGTCTGATCAATCTACGGCGAGGATACACGAGGTCGTCTTGGGCTCGCAGGACCACAGCACGTGCGCCACTCCTGACAATACCAGCTGGCCGCGTGGACCAAACACTTAAGCTAAGTACTTTGTTCAACATCTAGGCCCCTGTTCTTCATTAATAATACTGTCTACTCTAGTTCCAAGAACCATCTGCCTAACCGGAAGTCAAGATTAAAATAATATCTGTACCTTTCATTTGTAATCCTAAGAAGTAGGCCAGAAGCTACCTACCTATCTTTTTGTGTAAACGTAATAACTAAATTCAATACCCATTGTTTAATTGTTATAAGGTTAAAAATATATATTCTCTGTGAACCCTCTCTACTGTTGTGCCTTATTGAATTCTCCTATCATCACACACACCGTTCATACGTGAACTGGCGCCCTGGGATACCTATAATAGTCTCATAAGCCTCCGCTGATCCCGCTGGTGGGTAAGGTTGACTTATTCTGTTACAAAGAGTGTTACGATTTTTCATATTTAACCTATTTACATATGATTAATAACAACGATAATTTGTATATATTAAAATGAAAGACCAAAAATTATGTTAATGCTAATTTTAACTCTTAAAACCTTGTAGTTGTTATATAATAAACGTCAACAAACGCACAAAATTGAGAAAAAATGCGAAAACGTGCCAGATTTAACCCAATAAATCAACACAAATTGATAAAAAGAAACACTTTTTGAACACTGAAAAAACTAATAAATATAACCATGTACTTTTTTTTGTACCTTTACAAACAAAGACTTCCCCTTTTAAAACCCTAAAATCTAGATATGTTTTACGTAAATTCTCCATAGAAAAATGTATGAAAAATCAAGCGCATCCCGATAGTACGATCGTCGCCACTAATCGCCAGTGCGTCATAGAATTTCAAAGCGACTCCACGCGTGTCGGATGCTCCAGCAAAATTACGTGTTGTGAATTTGTTTTTTTGTGAAAAACTGTAAGTACAATATTTTTATAACTAATTTACTTTCAGTAAGTAGAAAGTACCGATATAATGAAAGTCTGAAAGAAAACCATGATGGAACTAGATATAAATCGTAAGAAATACAAAATTATTTACTTTGTTGAGTAGGTCATTTTATGAACCTTGTAAAGTAGGTATCAATTCAGGCTTGAAACAATCAAAGCCCTGCCCACTTTATTTTCTCGAGATCTGGCGGGGTATGACTGGGTATGGCTTTCAATCATCTTCTAGTTCTCTGCACGACATACATAGATTTTTCAACATGATAAAGGCAATAAGGCAATAGGTATCATAAACGTAATTGGTAATCGAGGGTCTCTTTTCGCAGGATAATTTACTGAGTGCCATGCCAGCGAAAAGAAAATTTAGTATGCATTATAAAAACGTGAAAGCCAAAAGATCTCGGAATAAAATGTAAGTTCCTCCCTACTTATTTATTTATCTGCCTACTTGACTACGTCTTGTTCTAAATACCTAGAAAAAATTTACGAGATTTGTGTTAGTGTCAAGTAAAAATCCTAGTTTTATTACTTTTATTTGTGTGTATGCTTATCATGTCTTAGTAGTAATAATAATATAATCTATTTGCATTTTGAACAGGGTAGGTACATTACAAAGCTAATAGGTACAATAATTTAGATCGCCTGATTCAGACATATACCTACAATAGCATGTAAATATTCATTTGACATGTAATTAGATAGGTACACAATTAGGTATGTCAGTCTAAGAAGAAAAATTACAATGTCCAGTAGGGTAGGTAATAATTACGTAATTTCAATATCTCTATAAGTAATAAAGTCAATTTCTATAGGAACAATTTTCATAATAATAAATTTTATTACATAATATAGTATTAGTTTTCATGTTCATCATGTCTAAATATGTGGAAGTGGAAGTAGGTATGTTTCCTATCAGAAATTGCACTGGCGCGCGCGCGGCTTTGTCGACATACTTACCGCCAAAGAGGCGCGCCGCGCCTGGCGTAGGGTTGTACAAAAATTACAAAATAAATAAAAAGTGGATATTGATGAATAATATTTCCAGTACTGAAAATGAAGAAAACCTTCAGGCCGAGACTCCGAGCAACACTGCTATGCGCTGTATAGAGGTAAGTTGTTATACGTAATTCTTGTAGACTTGTTACATAAATAAACAAACTAGTTAGTGATGGGCGAAGACAAAATCTCAGTACCTACAGTTTTTTTTTTGCAATATTTATTATTTTCATTGAGAGACAAACACCTTAGTACCTTAATACTTCTCAATTACTTTCTCAAAAGAAAATTCACGTTCAAATCTCGTATTTCACCAAAATCAAGAAATATTTTTTTGTAAAATATTATCTATTACGCGACTGGTGTACGTATGTATGTACTTATGTACCTATACTAAGTAATATATCTTTGTGGCTATAGATAGTGGATAAGTTCAAAATTATTGAACCGATTTTAATGTTTTTAGTATCATTAGAATTGTCTTCTAAGCCCGAGTGACATAGAATAAGTGACGCCATAAAAAACCAATACGTAAAGCAAATTTATAATTTCTGTTCATCACGAACATAATATTGTATGAATTCTTATAATTTGTCTTCGTCAGTTATGAATATAAATAAATAAACAATAAAAATTTTAAAACCCGACAGATTAAAAAATTAAAACATGTAATAAAAATATTTAATAAAAATAAATAACAACACCATTGTAATATAGCGTATTTAGCAGTCGGGGCCTATTTCTAAAGAAATATTTAGCTAGTCAGGAATATCTTCGAGCCTGTGAGGATTTCAATTTCACTGTTGAATTCGATTTATTACAATAGTGTTCTTATTTATTTTTATGTAACATAATTCAAGACCGTAGACTTGTTTTCTTTTTACCTTTTGAGTTTTTATGCATATAGTCGGATTTATTAAATTTATGACGTGATAACGTCTTATAAATCGATGAACACCGGCAACACGCACAAAAAAGTGTCACTATATGTCACGCTAGGGTCAAGCGAGAGCGCAGTACAAGCGATGGAGAATAATATTATGAGGTTATCTGGTAAAATTATCGTCCTAAACCGACTTTACAAGCAACCAGTTTTTTATTATGTTTATTTATTCATTTTCATAATTGACGAAGACTGATAAAAACGTTCAAGATTTTGATCTAGTGTTTTGTGTTTCAATGATGTATTCTAAGGAGTTCTTAGCTATGTTTGAAGAAATTTGGCCCATACCTTTTGAATTATTTTTTATAAGAAAAATCAAGCCATTATCTTTCTTACACTTACAGGAACTAGTTATTGACAACCGTCAAGAGGGAAAGGTGGATGAAGTGGAAGTTGGGCGTAGAGTAGTGGATATTTCTTTTTGGAGTTTACTCCTTAAGAATCGATTCTCATATAAAAGCGCCCGGTATGAGAAAAATCCGAGGGGTAAAACCTACTAACAAGTAACGAAAATCGTGTCACGTTTTTGGTGCGCACCTTTAGTGCGCAACTTTCTAATTTGGTATGGTTATCTAACCATACCAAATTAGAAAGTACTACTACCTCGTACTTAAGAAGTAAACTCCAGTCGTGCGTCGGAGCTGATACACACACTTTTTTTTTAAAGCTCTTCAGGCCATAGGGGACCACGGTCCAATGGATTGTAAGTTAAGTTACCTCAGTATAATAGGTGAAGTAAAAGTTGGTCTGGACTCAAAACTCATCATAAAATGTAGTATGTATAATATGAAATTTACTGTGTGTTTGGTTGAAAAGAAAGAAGATAGCATGGAAGTGTATCGTCAAATTGTGTCTGGTATCATATCATCTGGTGGGAGCTACTCTCAGTTAAAAACATTAAGTGCCGCAGTAGCCCTACCAATCATGTCACCTTCATTATACAATGAAATTAATAATACGGTTTGCGATTGGTGGGAAAAGACAGCAGCACATTCCATGGCAGAAGCTGTCAAGGAAGAAGCGGAGTACGCAGTGTCTATCTGTTGCTGTTGACGGTTGTTGGAGCAAGAGATCTTATGGTAAGAATTTTTCCGCCTTATCCGGCGCAGCTGCGATAATTGGCATTAAAACTAATAAAGTATTGTTTTTTGGAGTTAAAAATAAATACTGCGTAGTCTGTGCACGAGCTGCAAAGAACAACAGTCAGCCCCCGGAACACGATTGTTTCAAGAATTATTCAGGATCATCTATCGGGATGGAATCGACCATAATAGTTGAGGGGTTTAAACGTTCCTTTGTTGATCACGGTGTAATTTATAATAAATTTGTAGCAGACGGCGATTCCAGTACTTATAAAAAAATATTAGATTTGCGTCCGTACGATAATTTAATAGTAGAGAAAATTGAATGCAAAAATCATCTTTTACGAAACTACTGCAATAGCTTGGAGAAATTCTCAAAAGACACTAAGTATCCTTGCGAATTGCGGAAATTCCTAAAATAAAGGTATTTGCGTTTAAGAACGGGTGTAAAATGCGCGATTAAATATTGGGGGGATCAAAATCAGTCACTCGAAGAAAAAATAAAAAATCTTACTGAAGATATCCTAAATGGTCCACAACACGTATTTGGTAATCACCAACATTGCAAGGAGTATTTTTGTAGACCTGACACTCGTCGAATAGAACCTGTTGGGTTACTTCCAGCAATTGTTGGATGCGGATTAATGGACGCGGTAGAAATTTTAAGTAAAAGACTGTCATATCATTCTAGAAGTTTAATTCATAATTGCACAAGTAATATAGTTGAAAGTTTTAACGGAGTAATTGCCAAATTAGTTGGGGGCAAGCGTGTAAATTATTCTTCCCGTGGTTCTTATGCGGGCCGATGCGCAGCTGCTGTTGTGTCTTTTAATACGGGATCGATTCATAGTAAAACTCATGAAGTCATATTTAAATCTAGTCCTAATCCTTTGATCGCGAAAGTGGAAAATAGTAATCGTAGAAACCGTTTAATTGCTAAACCTAAATTAAGATTGAAAAAAAGCCACAGCGCTGTATCGAAAGACGCTCACTATGGACCAAACTGCGAAAAACCTGATCTGAGTCCAGAATTATATGAGAAAGCCAAGTCATCTTTTTTAGTTGATTTAAAGTTGTCTTGTGCTGAAAGAGAGGAGCTTGAAAGGTCGACCTATTTGCAAAGAAGTAGTGCTGAGTGGATGAGTACAAGGAGAAAATTACTAACCTCATCATCGTTCGGGGAAGTTTGTAAAAAACGAGAGAGCACAAGTTGTGCTGCTCTTGTTTGTAAAATCGTTTATGTCCAGTTTGCCTGCTGTACGGTACGGTATCGAAAACGAAGAAACTGTAATTAGACAGTTAGAAATTCAAGAGAATATTAGTATACAAGGTTGCGGTTTGTTCGTCGACGATCAATATGAATTTCTTGGTACTACACCAGATGACATTTATGCAAACGGTTTAATTGAAATTAAGTGCCCACATTCTTTAGCTGGCATGACTCTTGATGAAGCAATGGACAAACATACCTTTTGGGTTAAGGACAAGGCTTCCAAGGGTTATGTCATAAATAAAAATCATTACTGGTATTTCCAAATTCAGGGACAGCTACATATAACTAAAAGAAACGTTTGCATGCTTGGCATCTGGTTTGGTGCCACTGTACCTATGAAAGTTCATATTATAGAAAAGGACGACAAATTTTGGAAGGAGAAAATGGAGATGAAATTAGTTAGATTTTATTACGATTGCCTCCTTCCAGAATTAGTTGATCCTCGGCAGTCACGAAGCATGCCTATTCGTGACCCGCCCAATGTCATAGAGGCTATGAAAGAGAGGAAAGAAAGAGCATTACGTGTTTTGAAAGAGAAGAACGCCTAATGATTTTGAAAGAGACTGAGGTAACTTAACTACCCAGCTGGTCGGTTCACGTAAACACGCCAGTCCAAAAGTCGTTTTAACTTAGAAACTTAGAAATCGCCTTTTGGTTTTCTGTTTTTAACGCACTTACTTATCTAGTCTTGGATTGTCATAAATCTTCCAATAGCTCAATTTCTATACAATTCCTATACGATTTTGAAGAGTTACCTGGTGTAAACCCAAGGTCCGATCCTAATGAAATATAAATGTGACCACACGGGATGCACCAGCTTTCAAATAAAAAAAAGAATCATCAAAATCGGTTAAAAAAATACAGCGAATTGAGAATCTTCTTATTTTTTTAAGTCGGTTAAAAAGGCTTAATTGGCAAAAAACGAAGTGACTTTTTTAAGTCACTACGCTACGGTTTTTATTACGTGAATCGGGCAGCTGGTAACATTTTCATTCTGATAGGTTTTGCAATAGCAATTGATTTTATCATCAAATTAGTAGAAATCAGAATTTGATCAGTAATCATTAAAATGAAAAAACATTAGAATTTTGAACTCATATTTTGTTATTGTTTACTTTCGTTTAATTAATATATGAATAATTTATAAATTTCATGTTTGTTTATAACTAATTTTTGTACAACCCTAGCACGCTTTTTAGATGGCGACTCATATTTTGTTATTGTTTACTTACTTTTAATTATATGAACCATTTTTATACTTGTGTTTCATTTATTGACAATTTTTTGTACAACCCTAGAAGATTTTTTAGATTGCGAGGTGATCGTAAACAAAAAGTATTTGAGTTTACGCAATAGGCACATTTGCTTGCGTAGAGATAAACACTAGCGAGGAAAGGCTTGATGTTATTTCGACCGTACTTCCTACTGAATTTGCAATTATTTTATTGAATGAAAATTTTACGAAATAAGAATAAACTTTGGTAGTAAAATTACAAATAAATACATACTCGTAGTTGGAATTTTAGGTAAGTAGAATACAAAAAGGTCAGTCCGGACCTGCAGACACATTCTGTAAGAAACAAGCTCGAATTCGAATCTCACCCAGGTGATACAACTCATCTCGAAAACGAACTAGATCCATCTAACAACCGGCATTCTGTAAATCGTTCGAAAGCACTTGCGAAGTGAAGGGAGATTAAATTGACATTGACAGCTTGTTGAACTAGAGACGGGCATAATTATGGCGGATTACTAAAATCGAGATTTCTTGTCTTACCTTTTTTAAGTAAATTACGCATAGTTTTGTGACTTTTAGTTATTATTTCGACGAGACTTTATCAAATGATAGTTATGATTATGTTACAATATTTATTAGATCTAAAATAGCTACAGTCGATGTAAACTTGGCTGTATAGTTTGGTGCCTTTTGCCATAAACAAAAAAGAAAATGAAACATATTCACTTCACATCTCACTTCACTCCACAAAGTCAAAAACTCGACACAAACGGTCGCGGCGCTTTGAATTTGAGTAAACTTTATAAGAGTTTTTAATTTTCAGTGTTTTCAAAGTTGATAAATATAAATGGAGTAAGTACACAATGAAGTTCATGTTGTTAAAATATTAGTGGCGTAACCTAGGAGGAATATTACTCAGGTTTTAACTTATTGCAGTACTTCACAAAGAGCATCACACCCATCTCGGGAACAAATAGAAACCCTTCTAGCTTTCTTGGAGCAAAATCAAAGCGTAGCTAGAGGGTTTTCTAGGGTACCAAGTGGCCGAGATACTACACGAAGGCTGTGGGAACAAATTACTGTAACATTAAATAGCTTGGGAGGATGTGTTAAAAATTCAAAGCAATGGACAAAGGTAAGTACCTACTTATGATAAGTACCTTATATTTTTACAGTTATGCCATTGAATTATTTATAAATATTTCCATCATAGTTTTACCCACCTATTCGATTTTATTTATTATATCGATCAATGCATGTGTGTTTTTGTTATATTATAGTATTGGGCAGATAAAAAAAGTGCCGCAAAAAAAAAAGGAGCACTCCGCTATAGAACCCAAAACCAAACTGGTAGTGGAGCAGGGGTGGTGGAGTTGTCTGAGGTGGAGGAGCGTATTTTGGCCCTAATGGGTGGTGAAGGATTTGCGGTTGGGGACAAACATCTCGAAATAAATCCCTTTGAAGTATGTATATTCCTTTATAAATTCTATTTATTCTATATTAATACATATTTGCTGAACTATAACACGGTTTGTGTTTTAAGGAGATGCAAGTGGACAATGGGACCAACCACTCGTTACTGGCCAATATTCCGTTCCAGACAGAACCACAATTTACACCGGTAATTGGGCACCTTATTATACACACACACACACACACAGTGGACAAACACTGCGGGGAGGACTTTGTTTTATAATTGTTGTGATAATATGTTTTGATGACATTGATGTTTCAGGAGCAATATAGTACTCCAAATATGAGGAACAACATTCCTTTATTAGAGGTATGGTATTTAATTAATTGTAATATTAATTGAAACTTGTGAAAATAAATTTAATAAAAATAAATACTCATTTCCAAGAACAACAGATACATATAGAATGTGTTGCGGGGACATCATACACATCAACACGGCCAAGTGTTGTGTATGAAGTATGTAACCTTTATTGAGTTGTGAAGAAGCTTTATTTAAAATATTGGATAGAAACAGGCGTTACTTGGCGAAAATCCATGACAAAACAATGGTAAGTAAAATGTTTTTAAGAAAAAACGAGGCATTATCAAGACTGTCTCAGAGAGAACAGCTGTTCTCTCCGAGACAGTCTTGATAATGCCTCGTTTAGAGGCGAAACAATTGTCGACGTTTTGTTGTCCTTTTAATTCTGCGAAAAATTAATGCTATTATATAAATTTAAAAGGTTTTTTCTTAAAAACATTTTACTTACCATTGTTTTTTTAAGCTTTATATAGTAAATTACTATACATACACTACTTGAATAATATATTATGTATTGCGTTTAGGTGCCTCTAGTGTTCATGCCTACACCCTGTACTCCTCCTCAAGTACACATTGCGTCTCCGGAGATGCCTGCCACACCTTCGGGATCGGGCAGTCATCCCGAGTCAAACGTGCGACGGCGGCTGACTCCTCCACCACAATTTCAATCTTTTGCAAGTAGGTTATTATAATTAGTTAATTAAATAAACACAACGCCACCTATTCTAAAAAGCAGATGCAACACCGGCTCCTCCACTGGAGCACTCTTCTATCTATATAAATAGAAATGAACCGCCGATCGTTTGTCCGCTAGAACTCTGGAACGGCTGGACCGATTTGGCTGTTTTGGTCTTCAGGGAAGGTCTAAAAGGTAAAGTTAGAGTGGTTCGAAGTTCGCCTAGACAGCTAGTCAGTCATAACATAGTAGAAATGTATGCTAAAGATCTTTAAAACTACGCAACGGATTTTGATGCGGTTGTCATCAATGAATAGAATAGCTAGTTACGTATAATATCTGTTTAAATTGTTTGTTGTAGGAACCACAAGTAGCCGTGGGAGACGAAGGAGACGGCTGTCACCACCCGCAGCGAGTCTCGGCTGCATTCTTTGACGGAGCGGTTCCTGCAGATGGAAGAACAACGCACCGAATTATTCAATTTGTTTGTCAAAATTGTTGTTGTATTGTGCGTTTTTGGGCGCTACAGAAAATCCATAACCTTTGACTGCTTCGGTGGCGTGGTCGGTAGTGCATCAGCTTCCGACTCTCGGGTTCGATTCCCGGGTCGAATCCAATGTTTGTGTGATCCACAAATGTTTGTTTCGGAGTTTGGGTGTTTTCTATGTATGTTATGTATGTATTTAGAAATATATAAGTATACTAATCAGTTGTCTAGCTCCCATAACACAAGCTTATAGCTTAGTTTGGGCTAGATGACGTTGTGTGAGAATGTCTAACAATATTTAATTTAATAACCATACTGGAAATGTAACCAAAATTAAAATGCCAAAAAATAAAATTAAAAACAAATCAGAATTATGGTTTTATTATTTATGTTGGTCCAAGAGCGCTTGTAGTTACTAGTTTCACAAAACAATATTCCGTGCTCGCCATAATTCGCTAATTAATTCCTGTCGCCTTGATACACCTAATGCCACTTCCATTGATGTGTCTTCCACGCTAGACCCTCGAGCACGCATCGCTGTGTGGAAACGAGTTTCCTCTTGGTCTCTCGTTTCTTAGGTTTAGGCAAGAAGCCCAGCACCGTTGCAAATATTGTGCAGCACACATGCTACTTATAACAATTTTTGCAACTATGTCAGGGTCGGTAGTGGAGTAGGTACCCTGTGCACTAGCAAACATCTGAATCTTGCTTTTAGCCTGCCTATCGCTCTCTCTACTGTGTTACCTAAGTGCGTGTGGCATGTTATCTTCTTTTATATATAACAATGAATTGCGGTTCGTTAGTCTCGCTAAAACTCGAGAACGGCTGGACCGATTTCTCTAATTTTGGTCTTAAAATATTCGTACCAACTCAGGGAAGGTTTAAAAGGTTTATTTAAGGTGGTGCTAAGTTCGCCGGGACAGCTAGTTTATTATAAATATTGATTAGGCATCAAGGCCCATAATAATAAATACCTAAACCTAAAATAGTTGATATTTATTAAATAACCTTAACTCACGAATATTACAAGCTTGATGTCTACTTTCATGCAAATCTAATGAATGAGCTTCTTCCAATAAACCCAAAAATACAAATTAACTAGCCATCGTAGTCTAGTTCCGTAATAAAGACTCTATAATTAGATTATATAGGTACTAGACGATATACCTATATTTATAAACTAGGTACATACTTTTGTGTAAAACACTATTTAAAATAATTTAAAACAATGAATCCCTTAAAATAAGTTATTAAAAGACATATAAATGACTACTTCACATAAAATTCGATCGCTATGATACAACTTTTAAAATGACACTTAGATTCGAAATTTTCTAGCGCTGGATCTGTCAGCCGAGGCGGTATTTTGCTTACGGAATGCGGTTACGGTACATTTTGATATGTTTAAATGGTTGCCATGGAAACCGATCTCACTCATGATAGTTCCTCTCACTGCCGTGGCGCATGTGCGAAGTTCGAATGAGCACGGATTGTTACAGAATGCCTTTTTAAAATTTCACTGCGGATTCAGCGCTGGGTGAGCTTCGAGTTCGTGATTGTGTCTTACAGAATGTGTCTGCTGCTCTTGATTGTTTATTGTAAATAGAAAATCATAAAAATTGTGTCTCAAACTACTCTTATTTATTTATCTAGTAATTAGGATCATTTTATAACGAAAACTACTCTTAGAATATTTTACAAATAGGCAGTCGTTTATTTCCAATAATTCAACATTTTTGTTATGCTGTAAATATTCAACTTCAATAACAATAACTCAACAGGGAACGTTTGTCGCAAAACATTTTCAAAATCGCGCTCTCTCTGGGTCATTCACCCGCCCGTCGGGTGATTCGGGAAACAATAGCGCTGCTGTCGCTCGAAATCGAATTCGCTCGTGCGCGATCTAGGCCCTTAAGACTAAATGTGGACGAATGTACATTGGTCTCGTGTCAAAATCAATAAGCGTGTATTACGCAACAAAAAAATAATAATTGCAGTCGTACAAAATAGGCTACAATTACGGCATTTTAGGAGGCGCCTGCGCCATGCTCAAGCCAGACACTTTTGTCGTTAAGGTAATCAACTGTCTTATACTCGTAATATGCTTTATGACATAAAGTGGTCTTTATAAAGGCTTTAAATTTATTGGCGGGCATACAAAGGACCGATTCAGGCAATTTATTATAAAAGCGTATAATAGGTAATATAAGGTTAGTCATTCTTTCAAGGAGAAGGCCCCTTGAAAGAATGACTAACCTTGCTAAGCCGATAACACGGAGGGAATAGTTTATTTTTATTACGTACATTTCTGTCTGTAAAGTCACTTACTTTAGTATAGCTAGATATATGTTTCCTGACATACAGTGTGTTATCCAATATGTTTTTTTTTTATAATTGCTTCGCCAAATTGACGCCGCCCGCCTGGTGGTAAGTCGTGACGACGTCTAGCGATTGTGGGCCACTCTCACATCACACAATACCATAGAGAGTGGCCCTCAACTTGACGACCTACTGATGTGCCTTTTCAAGCTTAAACGGTTAAAGAACCCAGGATTTGTGGGAGGAAACACGTGCACAGGCAGGGCGTTCCAGGCCACTATCGTTTGGCAGAGAAACGAACGTTTAAAACGTTCGGTTCTCGCGAACATGCTATCCACTTTGTGGTAGTGGCATCTCTGCCCGGCACGCGTTGTTCGGGATCGGAAGGAAGAGGGTGGGATCAGATTGAAGAGCTCTTCAGAACACTCGCCGTGGTAAATACGGTAGAATGTAGCCAAGGAAGCTATTGTTCGGTGCTGAGCTAGCGGCTCAAGGCTTCCCGTTAGCTCCGGACATACGGATAGCTAGTCGCTGCATAGCGTCGAGATAGTCCAGCAAATATTTCGCGGAGCCGTCCCAGAGGTGAGAGCAGTATTCGACGCAGAGTCTAATCTGCGTCTTGTACAGCAGACACCTCTGGTCCGGTGTAAAGAATCGCTTTACTTTATTCAGTATTCCTAGTTTCCGCAAAGCTAGCCCTATACATCTTTCGATGTAGTTTTTATTATTGAGCTCTCGACGAACGTCTATGCCAAGGATGTCAAGGTTGTCCTTCATTGGTAATAATGTATTCTGAAGAGAGGGTAGGGGAAGGAAAGGGGATTTCTTCGCTGTAAATGCACACGCCTGTGTTTTGCGGGAATTGAACTCGACC
>OY748296.1:75806-198199 GCA_963556515.1 Nudaria mundana
CTGTCATCTGCATAACAATGAATGTTCCCGAGGGATAGCATATCATTGATATGCAGAAGGAAGAGAGTTGGTGACAGCACGGACCCCTGTGGTACCCCGGCATTCACTTGCAAAAAGCGAGAAGCCTGGTCATCGCAGAGGACCAGCATTCGGCGTTCGTTCAGAAAGCTAGCCATCCAGCTGCCACAGTTGAGGAAGTAGACCATATGCCGGAAGCGTGGAAAGGAGCGAAGCATGCCAGACTCTATCGAAGGCTTTGGCGATGTCCAGGCTAATCGCCAAGGACTCGCCGTGCCTTTCCATAGCCTCACCCCAGACATGCGTTACGAAAGCCAGAAGATCACCCGTTGATCGTTTTGGCCTGAAGCCGTATTGCCGATCATTTATTAGCGAGTGATCTTCGAGGTATCGAATGAGATGTTTATTGATGATCAGCTCAAACACCTTGCAGATGACTGAGGTGACAGCTATAGGTCGATAGTTGCCTGGATCAGACCGATCCCCTTTCTTGGGGATCGGTTGTACGTTCGCCTCCTTCCAGACCTCCGGCACGATTCCTGTGGAGTAAGACAGGCGGTACAGACGAGTTAGTACAGGAGACAACTCAGCTGCGCATTTCCGTAGTACCACCGCCGGAATGTCGTCAGAGCCACTGGCTTTCCGCGTGTCGAGTGATCGCAGCACTGCCCGTACATCGCATTAGTTAACTCAGTTAACTCAGTACAATGTCAGGCATAGTGTGACCACAGTTGGCGATGGCGGGGGGCTGCAGGCCACTGTCGTCGACCCGGGAATTAGCCGCAAAGAGGTCTACGAGCATGTCCGCTTTCTCTTGGGCTCTGTGAGCCAGTGTTCCATCTGGGTAACGCAGCGATGGCAGCGAGGGCTGACAAAAGTTAGATGGCTTTGGCCAGTTGCCAGAATCCACGGCTGCCCGTGGGATGGGAAGTGAGCTCCTGACCAAGCCGCGGGACGGGCTGGGCATCCGCTCTCTTAAATGCCCTCTTGCTGGATTTTGTGGCCCGGTTGTACGCTGCTTTGAGGTGGCCCACGTTTGGGTCGCGCACAGCCCGGGCCCTGATCCAGGCGCGATATGCCGACTGTTTTTGTCGAACAGCTTTGGCACAATCTCACCCGAACCAGGGACGGGCTCTGCGGATACTGGCGACATCAGTGAAAGGGATGTAATATTCCATCCCTAAACAATCGCAGAAGCGCTATCCAAAGGAGCCTTTCCTACAAAGCAGCGCTGGCTTCAGGGGACGGAGGCATAATAATCGCGTAGACCGTCCCAATCCGCTGACGAGTAGTGCCATAGTCGTCGTGACAATTGTACAGCACGTGCAGGAGGTGACACCTTCATGCCAGCGTGAACAACACAGTGGTCGGAACTACCAAATGGGGCTCCTACCGAAACACTGTACTGGGCTGGGCGACTCGTCAGCAGTAGATCCTGCAGAGCGGGCGCGTGATCTGACCTGTCTGGTATCCGGGTGATCCCGCATATCATCTGGGTGCGCTTCATCAGCCGTCTCGCTGAGGTACTGGAAGAGCTTTGTTGTCTCAGATTCCCCTGTGTGGGAACGGTAGACGTACACGTAGATCTGGCTCATAGAGCCATGATCTACGTGCAGCCAAAGGACGGAGTTGGAGGGGTTGTCTAGGCAGCGCAACCGGCGGCAGCAAACATCCGCCCTAACGAATCCCGTGGCGATCCCACATCAGGATTATGCGCAACATGGGGGGCAGCCTCCTGGGGTGGTTGGTCCTAGGCGGGCCCCATGACTGTGTTGCGGGCGGCCGCGGCAACGCTGTTGCTTAAGGTCTCCCTGGCCGGCGAATCGACCCACACCACCCACACTAGACTCCGTTTCGCCCCCACTGGTCCCATGCCTGCTGCACCATACATCGCCCCGGGCCCGGCCGTGCAGCTGCTGAACCCCTAACGCAACCCAGCCTGGGCTGGGTTACTTGGCGTTAGCACAGCTGCACGATGGTATACACAGCCTCACAGCTTGTTGCTGTTCTCGTTGAGACAGTCTTGCTAATGCTTCGTGAGTAGGTTAAACATATGTCGATGTTTATAATGTCTTCTATTTAGCGAAATCATTGCAATTATTTAAAAATTCAACATCATATTTTCCATTGTTCTATTGTTATTCCTAAAAAGGTAGTGTTATTTACAAATTTAACATTTGGCTACCCAGCACGACATGGACGTTTACTTGTCTGACATTGAGCATTGTAAATTTAACGCATTTGGTATTTTCTGCATTCAACAATAGGTTGTTTGTAGAAAACCAATTTGAAATATCATGTAAAATATTATTAACATTCTTTGCATCTGTACTATGCCGATTTACTTTGAATATAAGTGATGTATCATCCGCGAATATTACTATGCCAGCTTGTGCCTTGATCATGCAAGGCAAGTCGTTAACATAAACCAAGAAGAGAAAAGGTCCTAGAATTGATCCCTGAGGTACGCCTATTTCACGTTAGTTCCGTTTGACTTAACTTGTTCACATGAACAGTCTGCAGCCTATCTGTCAGGTAAGATCCTAATAGTTCTAAGGATTTTTTGTCAAAAGCATACCGACGTAACTTTAGCAAAAGTGTCTGATGGTCAACACAATCAAATGCTTTAGACGATCACAGAATACCCCAATGGCATCCTGCGATCCCTCCCATGCGTCGTAAATCAAGCCAACAAGGGTTACTCCCGCATCGGTGGTAGATTTTCCGCGAGTAAAGTCAAATTGTTGTCTGTGGAAAAGATTGTTGGTCGTGAAGTGGACCTGCATTTGATTTAGCATCACTCTCTCAAACACCTTACTCAGAGCTGGCAAAATAGAAATGGGCGGTAGTTACCAAGTTCTGACTTAGATCCCTTCTTAAATAATGGTATTAGTCTACTATTTTTCATTAGGTTAGGGAATATGCCTTCATCTACACATTCGTTAAAAATTAGTGCCAAGTCAGGTGATCAGGCCCCAGTGATCTTCCGACTTTTTAATTTTGAGATTTTTAAATTCTTTCAACATGTCACTGGGGTCGATATGTTTGAAGTTAAATTTAGATGAAGAACCAATATTACTTTCAAGAAGGGCCACCGAACTGTGGGCACATGAATTAAAAGAAGAAGTGACTTTAAATGGAATGTTAGTAAAAATTACAATATACATAATTATATACTAAAAATATTTACATTACAAAATATCGTTTAAAAAATCCTCCGCGTCATTGCCGACTGGGAATGTTCCCAGAAAATCAGAGAAAATAGCCAGTCTTCTGGTTCTGAGAAGCATCGATTAAGCGTTTAGCAATGTCTCTATAAAGGCGGCGAGCACTCGGACCCCATGACCCCCGTGTCTCAACCCCAAACGGCTCAAATATGTAATCACCTGCTAGGTTAGCATATTTACGCCGTTTGATGCGTTAGTAAAATAATCTTCAAATGCATTTACAATATCTTTCGGAGAAGTTATATTCTTGTTTTCTAATTTAATTTTAGTAACAGTATCCCTCATTTTACATTTACCTCACTCCTTGTTTACAACTTTCCATGTTTCTTTTATTTTGTTAGGAGCCTCAATTATTTTCCTTTTGATTTGAATGGATTTAGCATGTCTACATACTTTTTTGAATACCTTGGAGTAATTCCTAACATAATCAGTGAAACTGTTATCAAATTTGTATCTTTTTGTGCGTATAGATCAAACAGCCATTAAACTTTTATAAATGCCTACTGTTGCCCACTCACATAATTTCGTTTTAACACTACGATTATAGCATTTTTGTTTGAATGTGTCTGAAAAAGCATTAGATAATGTAATAAATAAACTATTATAATGGACCGCAGGATTATTACCTATATAAACTATAGAATTAAGCTTTTTCTCGAACAAGTTTTTGAATTTGGGACGTGGTGGGATATGAGGCGCGGGGCGGCCGATGTGACCGGTTTCCCGTCACAAATTCTTTAATTCTATTAGAGGTTATGGGTCTACACATAATTTTCTCATTATACTGACTATTGTTACTCTTGGGAAAGCATTCTATTTGACAACAGGGATATCAGATCACTTTTCAGGCAATTTACTAATTATAGACTTGCTTAAGCACTCAAAATCCGTAAAAAATATATCAAGGCAATTGGCTACGGTTTCTGTGACTCAAGTCGGCTCACAGAACATATTTTCCATATTGTAACTACCAAATAAATTAAAAAATTGAGTACTTTTCTTACACTGTTTTAGGATGTTTACATAGAAGTCTCCGCACACAATTAACTTCCTCCTATTTAAGACGCAACCCCAAGAACCTGGTCCATGACCTTGGTAAATACACTAAAATCACTGTTAGTGTAACGTTGTGTGCCCCGACTGGCCTCACCCGAGGACTCCCTCAAGGGAACTAGAGGTTGAGAGTGATCACATGAACCCAGCCGTTGCACATAGAGCCCTGGTGGTCCTCAAAGACTCTTCCATGCGGCGAACCACGAGGACGCTTGCACCCCACAGAGATCCCAGCCCGGTTGGTTCCTCTGTGGGACGCGTGTTACAAGGTTTATATAAAAGGTACTTAAAAAAAGGTATAAAAGGTACTTACCATATCCAGACTAGAGGAAATAAATAAGTAACACACCTTATCCTGTATACATCATTTATTATCCTATAAATATAAACTAGGATCGAACACTAGCTAACGCATGAGACCAATGATTTTAAATACAATGGATTTCGGATCATCGCTCAAAAGTGTCCGAACTAAAAGAGAAACAATACGCTAAAAGAGAAACAATCGCGCGCCAGTCTTGATTTTGACAACTGAACGACAACACGTTGCACAATGCCGTACTGTATTGTAAAAACGTGTAAAAACTACGAAAAAAAAGCAAATTGAAGACGGTGTATCATATTTTCAGTAAATAAGCTTTTGTTTTATTATTTGCAATTTATTATTTCACTTAAAATACAGTATTTCGTCGATAATAAATTAAAAGACAAAAGTAAATATTGCAATCCAGTCCAATACCGAAGTACCTATCTGTCTCTTTCGAACTTATCCCAAGCTCAGTAAAAAGAAAGAGACCATTTCATTTTCACTGAATAATGTACTAACAAAATGACCATTCAGATTTATTCGGATTACCGATAGCGATAAAACTATTTGGAACAAAGATTATAGTGGAGACGCCTTGGCTCTTTATGATTTTTTTTTCGTTATATGAACCAACATCTATTTCAGTTTTCCTCGGGATCCAGTACACTGTGCACAATGGAAAAATATTATTGCCCTAGCACGGCGAGAAGAATATTTTGATCCAAAAAATAACAATCTTGTTTGTTCGGCTCATTTTATGGACATAACAAAAAGAGGTCCGATCTTTATGAAACTTGTACAAGAATCCCTTGATTGAATGGAGGAGATAGCCCAAAAATGTTTTTAATTTTCACAGGGTATCATTGTTTTGTCATAAATATAATTACACATGTCATTTTATTTCGTGTATGTACTGTTATTTTCTTTTTATTTGGATTCTCGGTAATGTATTCCCACGGGAATCGGGGCCGAGATAACTATATCTCGCGGGCGGAGTCACGGTGATCAGCTAGTAGCCAATAATTTCGTATCCCAAAAATTAACCATAAGATAAAAATAAATTAATGATGCGCAGTTTTAGCAACTAATTCAGTCACTTGAAACACGGCTATCTTGTAGTAGACGTAGCGACATAGCGTTATGAAAATAGTAATGAAAGCGGAAGAACTTTGACACCCGCAAGAAGTTTGGCATTTATAATATTATAATTAGTTAAATTCATTAATTCCCTTTTTGTTATTCATACACTACAGTTACTTATTATGAAACTGACTCGAAAAAAAAAATCTTTGTCAGTCGTTAATTAGTTTTTCAGCTTATTTCGTCTAACATAAACAAGTAATTACAATTTATAAGATTATGGAATTTATTGTAGTCTTACATTAATTATTACGCCTACGTAGGTACATATCATGGAATCCTTAAAAGACTTTAACAAAATAAACCTACTCCATTGTTTCTATGTTCACGTAGTTCAAGTATAAGCTGCATAAGGTGAATTAGTCAGGCGGACAGATAGAAGCTACGTAATGCGATAAATTAGTGCAAACAAAAGTGAACACTATTCCGTTGAATCAAGGTTTAAATTTTAATATGAAATTTGTTTATATCTATGTATGCCTATGTATAATGTATAGGTCGACTCGGGACATTATTTTCTTGCGATTTGTTCTAGATCCTATGTCCGTTGTATTATAAGGTCTTTGCATGAGACATGTGTTCGAAGTTAGATAGTGTGCAATGAGATACTATCAATATAACAATGGGTAAAATCTTACATGCACAAGCTTATATTAAATTACTATGTGGAGAATTAGCTATAGAGGTCTCCACGGGATATTATAATCTACTTAAACGTTACCCTATCGATCTGTACCAACACAACAATTTTATAATATTACTTTAGACGGAATGCAGGAAGCAGACTTTAAATATAATATGAAACATGTAGTAGGCGAGATACAACTCAGACCTAATGCTGCACTTATGCCTGCGACCTCTTGGATCGTTGAGTGCAAGCATCTACTACCACGCCACGTAGGTGATCGGGCAGAGGAGGAGGCTGGCCCCTACTGCCTAAGGAACCACCGTTCCTACACACGGACGGCGGCGAAAAAGGAGGGGAACTGCTTCCCTAATCTTAGGCGTACTGAAACCACTTAGCTGTAATCCGGGCCGCGCGTCCAGCGTTTTACAGGACGCGCCGCAGAACCCTGACGGCGCGGCGATGACCAGCTAGTCCCGAAGCCGCCGGCACGGAGCCAATCCAGTATAATAGGTATTCAAACGTCGATGCTAATGTTGATGATTGATGTTTGCCGTTATTGCACGACGGTGCAGTTGGTTGTTGTTGGTGCACATGTTGCTTATGCTATGATTCCCTCTGAAACACACGTGGGACATGAGTACCTAATTTTGCAGGGTGTCGACACCCAGCGTGCAGGTGTCGAAATACTTACCGCTATCCGGCGATAATCACGTCTGTGCGATATCCCACCCCTTCCCAACATGCGCCATATGCAAAAACCCTAAAACAAGAAGAAAGACTTTCATTTTGCACTTGTCGTCCACGAGATGCCAAAAGTCACACAAACAAGGAACCCTAAATACATACCTTATTCAGTACGCCTCAGTCGCCTATAGTCTCCCCCTGCCGCCTCTCAACACTTCATTAGTTTCAACAGCGAAACAATAAAGGATACTCGCTCACCTTGTCAGCTCCGAGATACGAATGAATGGCGGCCACTTCACACGCGTCGCACTCGAAACTTTTATTGACTTGACAAACGACTCTTTTGCCGTCTGTGAAATTCTACCACATCTACTAAAATCTACCACGTTACGTTAGGTGGACTGTATACGCAAACTGCTAGATACTGGTCAAGCTCGGCACTGTAACGTTTAGTTGTCATACGAACTTATATGTAATTACTACGCGCGGGTCACTTCTTAGTTAATAAACCAGTTTGTTGCCAACTACCGCCTTTCATTGACGATTCATTGGCGACGCGGACAGTAAAATTACCGACCCTAGATTACATTTTACACTACCTGATTTATGGAGCAGGGAGGTGATGCCAGTGGTCATGAAAGCGGGTAAGGAACCAGACTCAAGGGCTTCTTGATACTGTGTTGCCAAGCGTTCATGCGAGCTCTGAACCCACTTTATCCAAAAGTTGTGCAATCCATCCGGCCCAGGACTTTTCCAGTTCGGGGCCGTACGCATTGCACAACTAACGTCTTCGGAGTCTATGGTAATAGACTCCATGGGTTCGATGATACTGCATTCACGCTCGACGACACGGATCCAGTCGCCCTCCGAATGTTCAACGGGCACCGACCATATGTCACGCCAAAATTGATTCATGGCGTGAGCATCTGGCAGTTGTCCGTCACTCTTATTATTATTCCCTTTATTACATTTTATTACATATTTACTATATTTTTAAATAAACTTATAAAAAACACAAATATATTTAAAAATATAAAAAATAGTGACCCACCGGTATCGAGTACAGTGACCAAGCTACCGGTGGTTAGGGCTCCAGAGATAGGAACTTCCGCACAATACGGGCCGTATCCAACAGAACCGCCTTCTGCATCAAGCCCTTGACCCAGCTGCCTAACGCGAGCCTCTGTAGGTTGTGGTCGAGGCTCTTGGCTATTAAACCATGAGCAGATACGACTATCGGAACAATAATCGCCGAATCCACATCCCACATGTCGACAATCTCGTGAGCTAAGTCCAAATATTTAATTTGTTTATCTTTTTCTGCTTTCACGAGATTCTCGTCATGCGGCACAGTGATATCGACAATTATTGCAAGGCGTTTTAATCGATCTATTATCACTATATCTGGTTTGTTGGCTATAATAGTCCTATCAGTGATAATAGACCGATCCCAATACAATGTAGCATGGCCATTTTCAAGAACTGGGTCGGGCACATACCTGTAATAAGGTATCTCTAAGTCAACAAGGTTATATTTTAGAGCAAGTTGTTGGTGGATAATCCTGGCTACTTGGTTGTGTCTGTGCAAATACTCACCGTTCGCAAGACGGGAACAACCAGAGATAATATGTCTTAAAGATTCTCCGGGACGATGACATGCCCGACAGATGTCTAGCGTCCCATCTTTGACAATAAATCTCCGATAGTTATTCGTCATCATAACTTCGTCAGTGATTGCACAGATGAAACCTTCAGTTTCTCCAAAGAGATCACCGAAACGTAACCAGGATACGGAAGCTGTAAAATCAACATCGGGCCCGTGTAGAGCCCGATAAAAACGACCGTGAAGCTCTTTGCTCTTCCATATTTCCTTGCGATCAGATACACCTAGTATTACCGGTTTGCGCCAGTTCTCTTTAGCTAGGGAGAGTGGGGTCAGTCCGTTATCAATTGCCACGACATCTCGATGCAGACCCACATCCACCTGCAAGAAGTACTCTCTAAGGTTGCATATCTCACGGTTATGGAGACTCTTAGCGTTTAAAAATCCTCGACCTCCACATTTCCGTGGGATATACAACCTCATTACTGACGAACGTGGGTGGTGCATTCGGTATGAAGTCAATAGACAACGTACCTTTCTATCCAGAGCTTCTAATTCGGTCTGAGTCCATCTAAGTATGCCAAAAGAGTATACTAAGATTGGCATGGCCCAGCCGTTAACAGCCCGTACCTTGTTACCGCCTGACAAGAGACTTTTCAATACTTTCTTCAGGCGGCCAAAGAAACGGTCCTGCAACGTCTGTTTCATGTCAATCTCAGCAATACACAGAGTTTGGGACATACCTAGATATTTGTAGGTTTCGGTTGCGGAGAGCGACTCAAATTGTGTGAAATCCGAAAGACTGACTCCTTCAGATTCCACAATCCCGCCCTTTTTCACATGCATGACCGCACACTTATCTACCCCGAACTCCATACTGATAGCCTTACTAAAAGTTTCAGTAACTTTTAGTAAAGCCATCAATTCGGGGCCATTAGGGGCAAATAACTTTAGGTCATCCATGTAAAAAAGGTGGGATAAAATTTGACCCCCTCTCCGCATCCGATAGCCTAACCCTGAACCCTCTAGTAGCGTACTGAGAGGATTCAGTGCTAGACAAAACCATAACGGACTCAGACTATCGCCCTGGAATATTCCTCTCTCGATCCCTATTGGTACACCACCTCCTAGAATCTGACGACATCCTGGATAAACCAAAACCGTATTCCATTGTCTCATACATGACCTCAAAAAGGTGCACAGAGTTGCATCAATTTTATACAACTCCAGCACCTTTAGAAGCCATGTATGAGGTACAGAATCATACGCTTTTTTGTAGTCAATCCAGCATGTCGCAAGGTTCTTTCGGTTGCGGCGTACCTGCTGACAAACAGCCATGTCAAGAATAAGGAGCTCTTTAGTACCACGTGCCCCACTTTTACATCCATTCTGAGAGATGGACAATATATTGTTGTTTTCTATATGTGAATACATTTTGACTCTCAGAATAGATGTAAAAAGTTTGTATATAGTTGGTAAACAAGTAATGGGTCTGTAATTTTTGGGGTCTGTGGTACCACCAGATTTATAAAGAAGGTGAGTAACTCCGGTAGTCATAAAAGATGGAAGCGACGCTAACTCAAGGGATGACTGGAAGCAAGATGCCAAGCAGGCGTGTGAGCTACGGAACCATTTTAGCCAAAAGTTGTGCAGTCCGTCCGGTCCAGCTGATTTCCAATTTGGTAACGAACGAACTGCACAACCAATATCATCTTCAGATATGGTTATAGGTTCCATAGCTTGTATTGGTTCACACGCCCGCTCTACATCCCCAATCCACCCACCCTGCGTATGACTGACGGGTGTCGACCAAATGCTTTTCCAAAAGGCAACTGTAGCATCAGCATCAGGTAGACTCCCATCAGTCACATCTGAATCAGGTCGCTCCCACCTTCTGTATACCCACCTCTCGTCTTTTTGGAACAAGCGATTTTGTGTATATCTGTCTACTCTCTTTTTATATCGCCTTATACGGTTTGCCCACGCATAGATTTTCTGCTTCAGGAAATCAATGCGCTCCGTGACCCGTACAGAGTATTCACGGGGACTCACGTTAGTTCCCGCGAATGCCCGGGTCACGAAGCGCATGACTCTCGGGCGTGTATTGCCCGTCCTGAAGCAGTGTAGCTTGCCTATGAGCACCCTAGCCTCGGTAATGCGACGTTCAATCCTGCATTGCCAAGCTGGTACTGTAGGTCTTGGTCGAGCAGCTGATTCTTGCTTATTAAATTTAACACCAGCTACTCGACATACTGTAACAGCCGCACAATACAGGATTGAATGCGCATCAGTGAGATCATCACAATTGAGAAAATAAGATTTTAAAATCGAGTCTAGGGCACACACTAGCGCTATATTTTTTCTATGCGTAGGCAAACGTGGAAGCCGCGGTCTACACTGAATAGGGACAGATCTAAACTCACCAATCGCTTGTTCCAAAACGCTCCTTAATTCATCATTGCATTGGATACTTACAGATGTAGCAGCATCATTTACTTCTTCATTAACTGTTAAGAGGGGAGGTTGTTATTATTATTATTGTTAGACAAACAAGATTTCATTTTTAAATTAATTTTCTTAATTTTTCTTTGGCATTTGATTTTATTATTTCTAATCGTTGGTTTAGGAGTATTTAAGCACCTACTATCATTTGTAAGATCAATGACTGATAAATTAGTTGAGGCAGGCACACAGGTACTTTCAATAAGTTCTGTGTAGAGGTTGGACACCTCTGTTAACTGGTGCAACTGAGCATCCGGTTCATAGGTAGTAATAAGCCTGTGTGCCTCCCCCAGCTCAACTTCTAATTGTGTGTTACGTCTAATGACTACTTTGGCGGAAAGATTCCATTTCCAATCTAAGCTGGTTAAGTTGCTCGGTCAACTCATCACAATTTACCTTACTTTTAGACAGCTGTTGCTCTAAGCTAAAATTTCTAACGCGCATTTCAATCATATTCACGTTCATATATATATTATAGAGCTCTTCAATCTGATCCCACCCTCTTCCTTCCGATCCCGAACAACGCGTGCCGGGCAGAGATGCCACTCCCACACAGTGGATAGTATGTTCGCGAGAACCGAACGTTTTAAACGTTCGTTTCTCTGCCGAACGATAGTGGCCTGGAACGCCCTGGAACCCTGGGTTCTTTAAGCGGAGCGTGAGGAGGCACATCAGTAGGTCGTCAAGTTGAGGACCACTCTCTATAGTATTGTGTGCTGTGAGAGTGGCCCACAATCGCTAGATGTCGTCACGACTTACCACCAGGCCAACCTATATAAAAAAAATAAAATTAAATAAATATTTTAGAGTTTGAGTTAGAGTTTATCAAATGTACCGGGCGAATGTTGAGTGTCGACCTCAGCGAGCATCTACTGTGAATCATATTAAAATTTGTCACGTTTGAAGCAAAGTGAAGTGCTGTGTTAGTGCTAATGTAATGCCGCGTAGCGCTCGTAGCAATCGTAGCCGCTCCGGGCTACGCGGCGCTAAACGTAGCACGCTACTTGACCTCTCCTAAATTATTGGAGTTTATTGGAGTTTACTCCTTAAGAATCGATTTTCATATATAAGACGCCCGGTATGAGAAAAATCCGAGGGGTAAAACCTACTAACTTTTTTTTCGTTTTTGGTGCGCACCTTTAGTGCGCAACTTTCTAATTTGGATGTGAGTGTATTAAGATTATTATTGTTATTATTATTATTTCGTTTATTCAATAACATTCTTATTTTATACATTTTTAAATAGATTTATAAAAAACACAAATACATTTAAAAATATAAAAAATAGTGTCCCACCAGTAGCGGAGTAGGACCCAAACTACCGGCGGTGGAGGCTACAGACTAAGAAACCTCCTAACAATACGGCACGTGTCGAGGATAACAACCTTCTGAATCTGACTCTTGATCCAACAATCTAACGAGAGTCTCTTGAGATGTTGATCGAGACTCTTCGCTATTAATCCGTTTGCCGAAACGACCACCGGGACAATGATCGTCGAGTCTACGTCCCACATGGCAGTTATCTCGAAGGACAGATCGAGGTACTTACTAAGTTTGTCCTTCTCTGCCTTCACGAGATTCTCGTCATGCGGGACGGCGATATCGACGAGCACTGCCCGACGCTGGGTCCGATCAACCAACACGATATCGGGCCTATTGGCAACAATAGTCCTGTCCGTGATGATTGATCGGTCCCAGTAGAGCAATGCACGACCATTCTCAAGAACTGGCACTGGTGTGTACTTATAGTACGGTACTTCAAACTCAATAAGGCCATATTGAAGAGCAAGTTGCTGGTGGATGATCCTGGCTACTTGATTGTGCCTATGCAAGTACTCGGTGTTAGCAAGATACGAACAACCGGAAATAATATGGCGAAGCGATTCACCAGGACGGTGGCATGCTCGACAAATGTCGACCGTACCGTCCTTCATGATGTATTTCCGATAGTTGTTCGTCTTGATAACCTCATCTGCAATTGCACAGGCAAAACCTTCAGTTTCCCCAAAGAGGTCCCCAAAACGTAGCCAGTTCACCGAAGCGAGCAGGTCTACGTCGGATCCTGTTAAGACCCGGTAGAACCGCCCGTGTAGCTCCTTACTCTTCCATACGTCCTTACGGTCTTCAGTACCTAGCACCTTTGGTTTACGCCAGTTCTCGTTAGCCTTGGCTAACGAGAACTGGCGAGGCCTAACACCTCTTTCCTTGGAAAGAGGTGTTAGGCCCTTGTCAACCATCACGACATCGCAATGAATATCACACCCGTTCTGTAGAAAGTAATCTCTCAGACTGCACACTTCACGGTTGTGGAGGTTCTTGGCATTCAAAAAGCCTCGACCCCCCCACTTCCGCGGAATGTACAGTCTCATGACAGAAGATCGTGGGTGTAACATTCGATGCAATGTCAGTTGTTGACGGACTCGCCTATCCAGGGCGTCTAGTTCCGTTTGAGTCCACCTAAGTATGCCAAAGGAGTATAACAATAAAGGTATCACCCAACCGTTGAAAGCCCGCATTTTTTTACCACCGGACAAAGAACTGTTAAGAACTTTTGTCAGGCGGCCAAAAAAACGTTCTTTCACCGATTTCTTAATATCCTCTACCGCTATACCCAATGACTCTGACATACCTAGGTATTTGTATGTTTCGGTCTCGGAGAGAGATCTGAGAGTTATTATCTCAGAAAGTTGTAAATTCGGTGAATTTACAACCTTCCCCCGTTGTACATGCATAACCGCACACTTATCAACACCGAACTCCATCTTAATGGCATTACTAAAAACTTCCGTAGTTTTTAATAATGTCACTAAATCTTGGTGCTTCAATGTGAACAGTTTGAGGTCATCCATGTACATCAGGTGAGATATAACCTCACCCCCTCTACGAAACCGATAGCCTAGCCCTGAATCCTTCAGCAATGTGCTAAGTGGATTCAGTGCTAAACAAAACCACAATGGACTCAAACTGTCGCCCTGGAATATACGACGCTCGATCCTTATCAAGCCTTGCGGGTCAGAGGCGTGCCCACCACTACCTGGTTGACGAAGGACTGTGGTCCACTGCCCCATACACGAGACTAAGAAGGATTTAAGAGTCGGATTAATTTTATACAACTCTAAAATCCTCCTCAGCCATGAATGAGGCACCGAATCATAGGCCTTCTTGTAGTCAATCCAGGCAGTAGAGAGGGCGCCCCTACTCCGCTTGACTTGTTGGTTAATGGCCATATCAATGAGGAGTAGCTCCTTAGTACCACGAGACCCAGCCCTACATCCATTCTGAGCGTTATCTAAGATATTATTAGATACTATGTGCGAGTTTATTTTACTTCTCAGAATAGATGTAAGGAGCTTGTAGATGGTAGGTAAGCAAGTGATGGGTCTATAGTTTTTAGGTTCCGTGGTACTACCTGATTTGTGGAGCAGGAAGGTGATGCCAGTGGTCATGAAAGCGGGTAAGGAACCAGACTCAAGGGCTTCTTGATACTGTGTTGCCAAGCGTTCATGCGAGCTCTGAACCCACTTTATCCAAAAGTTGTGCAATCCATCCGGCCCAGGACTTTTCCAGTTCGGGGCCGTACGCATTGCACAACTAACGTCTTCGGAGTCTATGGTAATAGATTCCATGGGTTCGATGATACTGCATTCACGCTCGACGACACGGATCCAGTCGCCCTCCGAATGTTCGACGGGCACCGACCATAAGTCACGCCAAAATTGATTCATGGCGTGAGCATCTGGCAGTTGTCCGTCGTTCAAACGTTGTCCAGTTCCCTCCCACTCTCGGTACACCTTCCTTTGGTCACTTTGGAAGATGCGATTCTGCCAGTATCTATTTACACGCTCTCTATAACGACGGATACGGCTTGCCCATGCATACACTTTCTGTTTCAGAAAGTCAATACGTTCCGTGACATTGGCTAAGTATTGCTGGGGACGAATACCGGTCTCAGCAAATGCCTGAGTCACGAAACGCATGACCCGGGGACGACTATTTCCCCGGCTGAAAGAGATAAGCTTTGCAATAAGAGTCCTAAATGTGCCGATACGTCGCTCGATTCTTGCCTGCCATACGGGAACACCATCCGGTCGTGGTGCACGGTAAGCTTCGGGGAATTTAACGCGTGCAACACGACAAGCGGCAATGGCTCCACAGTAAAGAATCGAGTGAGTATCAAGCAAATCACTGCTAGTCCGTAAGTACGGCTCTAGCAATGCATTCAGGGCTCCCATCAACGCCAGATTTCGTTTATGCATTGGCAAGCGTGGTAGCCGCGGTCTAGAATTAGGTATAAACCTATACTGCGAGATCACATCTTCCAAAGTACTCCTCAATTGCTCGCTTACCTGGATAGATGTATCACTCGTATCATTTCCCGCGTCGGGTGCGGGCGTCGCTAACGTCACACTTGTAGCAACCGTCTGTGTCACAGATGACGGTGCTCTCGTTGACACTGGAGCTGTACGAGTAGATAATACTTCCAGGCGTAGTCGATCAAGCACAGATTGATCCAACAACTTACATCGTTGGATAGCCCGCACTTGATCCGATAGTCGTTGGATGGCAACGGTAATTGTTGGTTCAAGAGCCTGAAACAAAGGAAGCATCCTTGAACGATACGCAGTCAGGTTGGTTTCCCCATCTGTAGCCTCATAATATGCCCGCATAACGTTTTCATTGATGGATGAAGTCCATCGCATGCGGTGCACAATACCACCGGTAGTGGGGACCCTACTCGAAGCTGGTAGGCTTCGGGGCCCCAAACTGCTCGGCGGCCGGCCTCTCCCTCGCCGGCGTACAGGTGTTGGCGACGACGGCGGAGAGAAATACTCGTCACTTGAAGAGCTCGACGCCTCAGCGAGCACCTGTGTCAGCGATGTGCGGTCCGGTGCCTGCGAGGCGGAGTTTAGTGACGAGTCCGGGGGTGTTATTTGCGCATTTCTGCTTCTGGCTCTTGTTTGCATCTCACAATCACATCATATTGTTTGGCCATAATATTGAATGTGATGTTGATATTTTTGAATTCATTGAGTGACATGTGTCAAATCTTCGTTGCATATTTTGTAGACTATGTTTATTGTTCTAAAGTTCTAAAATATTATAAAATCCTTTATGTATTGACTTTTTGCTGATATTATTATGAAATCTGAAGTAATTGTATAAATTTAGGTAATAATATATAAATAAAAATATTAAAATATTTTAAGAATGAAAATGATGTATGAGACGTTCAGAGTTGCCAGTTTATTATATTATTATATTATTATTTATTATTATATCGTTTATTCATTTATATTCTTATTTTATACATTTTTAAATACATTTATAAAAAACACAAATACATTTAAAAATATAAAAAATAGTGACCCACCAGTAGCGGAGTAGGACCCAAACTACCGGTGGTGGAGGCTACAGACTAAGAAACCTCCTAACAATACGGCACGTGTCGAGGATAACAACCTTCTGAATCTGACTCTTGATCCAACAATCTAACGAGAGTCTCTTGAGATGTTGATCGAGACTCTTCGCTATTAATCCGTTTGCCGAAACGACCACCGGGACAATGATCGTCGAGTCTACGTCCCACATGGCGGTTATCTCGTAGGACAAATCGAGGTACTTGCTAAGTTTGTCCTTCTCTGCCTTCACGAGATTCTCGTCATGCGGGACGGCGATATCGACGAGCACTGCCCGACGCTGGGTCCGATCAACCAACACGATATCGGGCCTATTGGCAACAATAGTCCTGTCCGTGATGATTGATCGGTCCCAGTAGAGCAATGCACGACCATTCTCAAGAACTGGCACTGGTGTGTACTTATAGTACGGTACTTCAAACTCAATAAGGCCATATTGAAGAGCAAGTTGCTGGTGGATGATCCTGGCTACTTGATTGTGCCTATGCAAGTACTCGGTGTTAGCAAGATACGAACAACCGGAAATAATATGGCGAAGTGATTCACCAGGACGGTGGCATGCTCGACAAATGTCGACCGTACCGTCCTTCATAATGTATTTCCGATAGTTGTTCGTCTTGATAACCTCATCTGCAATTGCACAGGCAAAACCTTCAGTTTCCCCAAAGAGGTCCCCAAAACGTAGCCAGTTCACCGAAGCGAGCAGGTCTACGTCGGGTCCTGTTAAGACCCGGTAGAACCGCCCGTGTAGCTCCTTACTCTTCCATACGTCCCTACGGTCTTCAGTACCTAGCACCTTTGGTTTACGCCAGTTCTCGTTAGCCAAGGAAAGAGGTGTTAGGCCCTTGTCAACCATCACGACATCGCAATGAATGTCACACCCGTTCTGTAGAAAGTAATCTCTCAGACTGCACACTTCACGGTTGTGGAGGTTCTTGGCATTCAAAAAGCCTCGACCCCCCCACTTCCGCGGAATGTACAGTCTCATGACAGAAGATCGTGGGTGTAACATTCGATGCAATGTCAGTTGTTGACGGACTCGCCAATCCAGGGCGTCTAGTTCCGTTTGAGTCCACCTAAGTATGCCAAAGGAGTATAACAATAAAGGTATCACCCAACCGTTGAAAGCCCGCATTTTGTTACCACCGGACAAAGAACTGTTAAGAACTTTTGTCAGGCGGCCAAAAAAACGTTCTTTCACCGATTTCTTAATATCCTCTACCGCTATACCCAATGACTCTGACATACCTAGGTATTTGTATGTTTCGGTCTCGGAGAGAGATCTGAGAGTTATTATCTCAGAAAGTTGTAAATTCGGTGAATTTACAACCTTCCCACGTTGTACATGCATAACCGCACACTTATCAACACCGAACTCCATCTTAATGGCATTACTAAAAACTTCCGTAGTTTTTAATAATGTCACTAAATCTTGGTGCTTCAATGTGAACAGTTTGAGGTCATCCATGTACATCAGGTGAGATATAACCTCACCCCCTCTACGAAACCGATAGCCTAGCCCTGAATCCTTCAGCAATGTGCTAAGTGGATTCAGTGCTAAACAAAACCACAATGGACTCAAACTGTCGCCCTGGAATATACCACGCTCGATCCTTATCAAGCCTTGCGGGTCAGAGGCGTGCCCACCACTACCTGGTTGACGAAGGACTGTGGTCCACTGCCCCATACACGAGACTAAGAAGGATTTAAGAGTCGGATTAATTTTATACAACTCTAAAATCCTCCTCAGCCATGAATGAGGCACCGAATCATAGGCCTTCTTGTAGTCAATCCAGGCAGTAGAGAGGGCGCCCCTACTCCGCTTGACTTGTTGGCTAATGGCCATATCAATGAGGAGTAGCTCCTTAGTGCCACGAGACCCAGCCCTACATCCATTCTGAGCGTTATCTAAGATATTATTAGATACTATGTGCGAGTTTATTTTACTTCTCAGAATAGATGTAAGGAGCTTGTAGATGGTAGGTAAGCAAGTGATGGGTCTATAGTTTTTAGGTTCCGTGGTACTACCTGATTTATGGAGCAGGAAGGTGATGCCAGTGGTCATGAAAGCGGGTAAGGAACCAGACTCGAGGGCTTCTTGATACTGTGTTGCCAAGCGTTCATGCGAGCTCTGAACCCACTTTATCCAAAAGTTGTGCAATCCATCCGGCCCAGGACTCTTCCAGTTCGGGGCCGTACGAATTGCACAACTAACGTCTTCGTAGTCTATGGTAATAGACTCCATGGGTTCGATGGTATTGCATTCACGCTCGACGACACGGATCCAGTCGCCCTCCGAATGTTCGACGGGCACCGACCATATGTCCCGCCAGAATTGATTCATGGTGTGAGCATCTGGCAGTTGTCCGTCGCTCAAACGTTGTCCAGTTCCCTCCCACTCTCGGTACACCTTCCTTTGGTCACTTTGGAAGATGCGATTCTGCCAGTATCTATTTACACGCTCTCTATAACGACGGATACGGCTTGCCCATGCATACACTTTCTGTTTCAGAAAGTCAATACGTTCCGTGACATTGGCTAAGTATTGCTGGGGACGAATACCGGTCCCAGCAAATGCCTGAGTCACGAAACGCATGACCCGGGGACGACTATTTCCCCGGCTGAAAGAGATAAGCTTTGCAATGAGAGTCCTAAATGTGCCGATACGTCGCTCGATTCTTGCCTGCCATACGGGAACACCATCCGGTCGTGGTGCACGGTTAACTTCAGGGAATTTAACGCGTGCAACACGACAAGCGGCAATCGCTCCACAGTAAAGAATCGAGTGAGTATCAAGCAAATCACTGCTAGTCCGTAAGTACGGTTCTAGCAATGCATTTAGGGCTCCCATCAACGCCAGATTTCGCTTATGCATTGGCAAGCGTGGTAGCCGCGGTCTAGAATTAGGTATAAACCTATACTGCGAGATCACATCTTCCAAAGTACTCCTCAATTGCTCGCTTACCTGGATAGACGTATCACTCGTATCATTTTCTGCGTCGAATGCGGGTTCCGCTAACGTCGCACTTGTAGCAACCGTCTGTGTCACAGGTGACGGTGCTCTCGTTGACACTGGAGCTGTACGAGTAGATAATACTTCCAGGCGTAGTCGATCAAGCACAGATTGATCCAACAACTTACATCGTTGGATAGCCCGCACTTGATCCGATAGTCGTTGGACGGCAACGGTAATTGTTGGTTCAAGAGCCTGAAACAAAGGAAGCATCCTTGAACGATACGCAGTCAGGTTGGTTTCCCCATCTGTAGCCTCATAATATGCCCGCATAACGTTTTCATTGATGGATGAAGTCCATCGCATGCGGTGCACAATACCACCGGTAGTGGGGACCCTACTCGAAGCTGGCAGGCTTCGGGGCCCCAAACTGCTCGGCGGCCGGCCTCTCCCTCGCCGGCGTACAGGTGTTGGCGACGACGGCGGAGAGAAATACTCGTCACTTGAAGAGCTCGACGCCTCAGCGAGCACCTGTGTCAGCGATGTGCGGTCCGGTGCCTGCGAGGCGGAGTTTAGTGACGAGTCCGGGGGTGTTATTTGCGCATTTCTGCTTCTGGCTCTTGTTTGCATCTCACAATCACTTCATATTGTTTGACCATAATATTGAATGTGTTGTTGATATTTTTGAATTAATTGAATGACATGTGTCAAATCTTCGTTGCATATTTTGTAGACTATGTTTATTGTTCTAAAGTTCTAAAATATTATAAAATCCTTTATGTATTGACTTTTTGCTGATATTATTATGAAATCTGAAGTAATTGTATAAATTTAGGTAATAATATATGAATAAAAATATTTAAATATTTTAAGAATGAAAATGATGTCTGAGACGTTCAGAGTTGCCAGTTATTATTATTATTATTTATTGGAGTTTACTCCTTAAGAATCGATTTTCATATATAAGGCGCCCGGTATGAGAAAAGTCCGAGGGGTAAAACCTACTAACAAGTAACGAAAACGTGTCACGTTTTTGGTGCGCACCTTTAGTGCGCAACTTTCTAATTTGGATGTGAGTGTATTAAGATTATTATTATTGTTCTCTTTATTAACACTTAACACATATTTATTACATTTTTAAATAGATTTATAAAAAATACATTTAAAAATATAAAAAACAGTAACCCACCGGCATCGGGTACAGGGACCAAGCTACCGGTGGTTAGGGCTCCAGAGACAGGAACTTCCGCACAATACGAGCCGTATTCAACAGAACCGCCTTCTGCATCAAGCCCTTGACCCAGCTGCCTAACGCGAGCCTCTGTAGATGGAGGTCGAGACTCTTGGCTATTAGGCCATGTGCAGATACGACTATCGGAACAATAATCGCCGAATCCACATCCCACATGTCGACAATCTCGTGAGCAAGGTCCAAATATTTAATTTGTTTATCTTTTTCTGCTTTCACGAGATTCTCGTCATGTGGCACAGTGATATCGACAATTACTGCAAGGCGCTTTAATCGATCCATTATCACTATATCAGGTCTGTTAGCTATAACAGTCCTATCAGTGATAATAGATCGATCCCAATACAATGTGACATGACCGTTCTCAAGAACTGGGTCGGGCACATACTTGTAATAAGGTACCTCCACGTCGACAAGGTTATACTTTAAAGCAAGTTGCTGGTGGATAATCCTGGCTAATTGGTTGTGTCTGTGCAAATACTCACCGTTCGCAAGACGGGAACAACCAGAGATAATATGTCTTAAAGATTCTCCGGGACGATGACATGCCCGACAAATGTCTAGCGTCCCATCTTTGACAATAAATCTCCGATAGTTATTCGTCATCACGACTTCGTCAGTGATTGCACAGATAAAACCCTCAGTTTCTCCGAAGAGATCACCAAATCGTAACCAGGATACCGATGCTATTGAATCAACATCGGGTCCATTTAGAGCCCGATAAAATCGACCATGCAGTTCCTTGCTCTTCCATATTTCCTTCCGATCAGATACACTTAATATTACAGGTTTGCGCCAGTTCTCTTTCGCAAGGGACAGCGGGGTCAGTCCGTTGTCTATTGCCACAACATCTCGATGCACATCCACGTCCACCTGTAGGAAATACTCTCTAAGGTTGCATATCTCACGGTTATGGAGAGTCTTGGCATTTAAAAATCCTCGACCCCCACATTTCCGTGGTATATACAACCTCATTACTGACGAACGTGGGTGGTGTATTCGATATGAAGTCAATAGACAACGCACCTTCCTATCCAGAGCTTCTAACTCCGTCTGAGTCCATCTAAGTATGCCAAAAGAGTAAACTAAGACTGGCATGGCCCAGCCGTTGACAGCACGCACCTTGTTACCGCCTGATAAAAGACTTTTCAGTATTTTTTTTAGGCGGCCAAAGAAACGATCCTGCAACTTCTGTTTCATGTCAGTCTCAGCAATACACAGAGCTTGAGACATACCTAGATATTTGTAGGTTTCGGTTGCGGAGAGTGACCCAAATCGTGTGAAATCTGAAAGATTGACTCCTTCAGATTCCACAATCCCGCCCCTTTTTACATGCATGACCGCACACTTATCTACCCCAAACTCCATACTGATGGCCTTACTAAAAGTTTCAGTAACTTTTAGCAAAGCCATCAAATCGGGGCCATTAGGGGCAAATAACTTTAGGTCATCCATGTAAAAAAGGTGGGACAAAATTTGACCCCTTCTGCGCATCCGATAGCCTAACCCTGAACCCTCTAGTAACGTACTGAGAGGATTCAGTGCTAGACAAAACCACAACGGACTCAGACTATCACCCTGGAATATACCTCTCTCAATCCCTATTGGTACACCACCTCCTAGAACCCGACGACACCCTGGATAAACAAGAACCGTACTCCATTGTCTCATACATGACCCCAAAAAGGTGCATAGAGTTGCATCAACTTTATACAGCTCTAGCACCCTCCGAAGCCATGTATGAGGCACAGAATCGTACGCTTTCTTATAGTCAATCCAGCATGTCGCAATGTTCTTTCGGTTGCGGCGTACCTGCTGGCAAACAGCCATGTCAATAATAAGGAGCTCTTTCGTACCACGTGCCCCACTTTTACATCCATTCTGAGAGATTGACAAGATGTTATTGTTTTGTACATGTGAATATATTTTTACTCTCAGGATGGATGTAAAAAGTTTGTATATGGTAGGTAGACAAGTTATAGGTCTATAATTTTTGGGGTCTGTGGTACTACCAGACTTGTATAGGAGGTGGGTTACTCCGGTAGTCATAAAAGCTGGAAGTGACGCTGACTCAAGGGATGACTGGAAGCAAGATGCCAAGTAAGCGTGTGAGCTACGGAACCATTTTAACCAAAAGTTGTGCAGTCCGTCCGGTCCAGCAGATTTCCAATTTGGCAACGAACGAACTGCACAACCAATATCTTCTTCAGATATGGTTATAGGTTCCATAGCTGGAATTGGTTCACACGCCCGCTCAACATCCCTAATCCACGCATCCTGTGTATGACTGACGGGCGTCGACCAGATGCTTTTCCAGAAGTTAACTGTAGAAACAGCATCAGGTAGCCTCCCATCAGTCACATCCGAGTTAGGTCGCTCCCACCCTCTATATACCCACCTCTCATTTTTTTGGAACAAGCGATTCTGAGTGTATCTGTCCACTCTTTTTTTGTACCGCCTTATGCGGTTCGCCCACGCATAAACTTTCTGCTTTAGGTAATCGATGCGCTCTGTGACCCGAACAGAGTATTCACAGGGCCTAATATTAGTTCCCACGAATGCACGGGTCACAAAGCGCATGACTCTCGGGCGTGTATTGCCCGTCCTGAAGCAGTGTAGCTTGCCAATGAGCACCCTAGCCTCGTTGAAGCGCCGTTCAATTCTGCACTGCCAAGCTGGTACAGCAGGCTTTGGTCGAATAGCTGTTTCTTGTTTAAAAAATTTAACACCAGCTATTCGACATACTGCAACAGCTGCACAGTACAGAATGGAATGGGCATCAGTAATGTTTCTGCAGTTGTTAAAAAACGATGTTAACATCGAGTCTAGGGCACACACTAGCGCCACATTTTTTTTATGTGTGGGCAAACGCGGAAGCCGCGGTCTACACTCAATAGGGACAGATTGAAACTCACCAATCGCTCGCTCCAAAGCGCTCCTTAATTCCTCATTGTATTGAGTACTTACAGGTATAGCAGCATCACTCACTTCTTCACCAACATGTGAGATGATGTTTTCTTGCGTTATTTCGTTACGGTCACTTTGTAATGGCACAGGTAATGGTTGCAATGAAGAAGGCGTGATACCACTACACACTTCTAAGCGTAGCCTCTCAAGTGTAGCGTCATCCAACAGGTGACAGCGTTGTATGGCGCGCACCTGATCCGAGAAGCGTTGTGCCGATACGTTGACATCTGGTTCAAGTACCTGAAACAGAGGTAGCATGCGAACACGGTACGCAGTGAGGTTAGTTCCCCCCTCTGTAGCCACAAAATATGCCCGCATCACGTTTTCATTCATACCGAAGTTCCATCGAATGCGGTGCACATTACCACCGGTAGCGGGGTCCGTAATCGAAGCCGGAGGGCCTCGGGGTCCCAAGCCAGTCGGTGGCCGGCCTCTCCCCTGCCGACGTACAGGTAGAGGCGACGTCGGCGGAGAGAAAAACTCGTCGCTGCTTGAGCTCGACGCCTCACCAGTAGTCACAGTTGTCGACGACTGTAAGGCGGAGCTGTGCGACAAGTCCGGGGTTGGTAAATGTGCTTTTTTGGCGCCGGCTCTTGTCAACATTATATTTTTTCTTGATTTTCATCTTATTTTCCACTACTTATGTTACACTGACATAATGTGTCAAAGTGTACTATAATTTATAAAATATATGTTTTTGTGTTTTTTCCGGATTTCTTCATGCTGATTTTTTTTGTAATAGATATATATTTGTACTTTTATTATGTTTTGAATGATATTTTTGTATTATTGTAGATTAAAGGTAAAATATTTTAATAAATGCTCCTCAAGAAAAAAATGTGACTGTTTTGTAGCAGTGTTGCCAGGTTATTTACTTTTATTATTGTTTCGTTTATTCAATAACATTCTTATTTTATACATTTTTAAATAGATTTATAAAAAAACACAAATACATTTAAAAATATAAAAAATAGTGTCCCACCAGTAGCGGAGTAGGACCCAAACTACCGGCGGTGGAGGCTACAGACTAAGAAACCTCCTAACAATACGGCACGTGTCGAGGATAACAACCTTCTGAATCTGACTCTTGATCCAACAATCTAACGAGAGTCTCTTGAGATGTTGATCGAGACTCTTCGCTATTAATCCGTTTGCCGAAACGACCACCGGGACAATGATCGTCGAGTCTACGTCCCACATGGCGGTTATCTCGAAGGACAGATCGAGGTACTTACTAAGTTTGTCCTTCTCTGCCTTCACGAGATTCTCGTCATGCGGGACGGCGATATCGACGAGCACTGCCCGACGCTGGGTCCGATCAACCAACACGATATCGGGTCTATTGGCAACAATAGTCCTGTCCGTGATGATTGATCGGTCCCAGTGGAGCAATGCACGACCATTCTCAAGAACTGGCACTGGTGTGTACTTATAGTACGGTACTTCAAACTCAATAAGGCCATATTGAAGAGCAAGTTGCTGGTGGATGATCCTGGCTACTTGATTGTGCCTATAGCAAGTACTCGGTGTTAGCAAGATACGAACAACCGGAAATAATATGGCGAAGTGATTCACCAGGACGGTGGCATGCTCGACAAATGTCGACCGTACCGTCCTTCATGATGTATTTCCGATAGTTGTTCGTCTTGATAACCTCATCTGCAATTGCACAGGCAAAACCTTCAGTTTCCCCAAAGAGGTCCCCAAAACGTAGCCAGTTCACCGAAGCGAGCAGGTCTACGTCGGATCCTGTTAAGACCCGGTAGAACCGCCCGTGTAGCTCCTTACTCTTCCATACGTCCTTACGGTCTTCAGTACCTAGCACCTTTGGTTTACGCCAGTTCTCGTTAGCCAAGGAAAGAGGTGTTAGGCCCTTGTCAACCATCACGACATCGCAATGAATATCACACCCGTTCTGTAGAAAGTAATCTCTCAGACTGCACACTTCACGGTTGTGGAGGTTCTTGGCATTCAAAAAGCCTCGACCCCCCCACTTCCGCGGAATGTACAGTCTCATGACAGAAGATCGTGGGTGTAACATTCGATGCAATGTCAGTTGTTGACGGACTCGCCTATCCAGGGCGTCTAGTTCCGTTTGAGTCCACCTAAGTATGCCAAAGGAGTATAACAATAAAGGTATCACCCAACCGTTGAAAGCCCGCATTTTGTTACCACCGGACAAAGAACTGTTAAGAACTTTTGTCAGGCGGCCAAAAAAACGTTCTTTCACCGATTTCTTAATATCCTCTACCGCTATACCCAATGACTCTGACATACCTAGGTATTTGTATGTTTCGGTCTCGGAGAGAGATCTGAGAGTTATTATCTCAGAAAGTTGTAAATTCGGTGAATTTACAACCTTCCCCCGTTGTACATGCATAACCGCACACTTATCAACACCGAACTCCATCTTAATGGCATTACTAAAAACTTCCGTGGTTTTTAATAATGTCACTAAATCTTGGTGCTTCAATGTGAACAGTTTGAGGTCATCCATGTACATCAGGTGAGATATAACCTCACCCCCTCTACGAAACCGATAGCCTAGCCCTGAATCCTTCAGCAATATGCTAAGTGGATTCAGTGCTAAACAAAACCACAATGGACTCAAACTGTCGCCCTGGAATATACCACGCTCGATCCTTATCAAGCCTTGCGGGTCAGAGGCGTGCCCATCACTACCTGGTTGACGAAGGACTGTGGTCCACTGCCCCATACACGAGACTAATAAGGATTTAAGAGTCGGATTAATTTTATACAACTCTAAAATCCTCCTCAGCCATGAATGAGGCACCGAATCATAGGCCTTCTTGTAGTCAATCCAGGCAGTAGAGAGGGCGCCCCTACTCCGCTTGACTTGTTGGCTAATGGCCATATCAATGAGGAGTAGCTCCTTAGTACCACGAGACCCAGCCCTACATCCATTCTGAGCGTTATCTAAGATGTTATTAGATACTATGTGCGAGTTTATTTTACTTCTCAGAATAGATGTAAGGAGCTTGTAGATGGTAGGTAAGCAAGTGATGGGTCTATAGTTTTTAGGTTCCGTGGTACTACCTGATTTGTGGAGCAGGAAGGTGATGCCAGTGGTCATGAAAGCGGGTAAGGAACCAGACTCAAGGGCTTCTTGATACTGTGTTGCCAAGCGTTCATGCGAGCTCTGAACCCACTTTATCCAAAAGTTGTGCAATCCATCCGGCCCAGGACTTTTCCAGTTCGGGGCCGTACGCATTGCACAACTAACGTCTTCGGAGTCTATGGTAATAGATTCCATGGGTTCGATGATACTGCATTCACGCTCGACGACACGGATCCAGTCGCCCTCCGAATGTTCGACGGGCACCGACCATAAATCACGCCAAAATTGATTCATGGCGTGAGCATCTGGCAGTTGTCCGTCGTTCAAACGTTGTCCAGTTCCCTCCCACTCTCGGTACACCTTCCTTTGGTCACTTTGGAAGATGCGATTCTGCCAGTATCTATTTACACGCTCTCTATAACGACGGATACGGCTTGCCCATGCATACACTTTCTGTTTCAGAAAGTCAATACGTTCCGTGACATTGGCTAAGTATTGCTGGGGACGAATACCGGTCTCAGCAAATGCCTGAGTCACGAAACGCATGACCCGGGGACGACTATTTCCCCGGCTGAAAGAGATAAGCTTTGCAATGAGAGTCCTAAATGTGCCGATACGTCGCTCGATTCTTGCCTGCCATACGGGAACACCATCCGGTCGTGGTGCACGGTTAGCTTCGGGGAATTTAACGCGTGCAACACGACAAGCGGCAATGGCTCCACAGTAAAGAATCGAGTGAGTATCAAGCAAATCACTGCTAGTCCGTAAGTACGGCTCTAGCAATGCATTCAGGGCTCCCATCAACGCCAGATTTCGTTTATGCATTGGCAAGCGTGGTAGCCGCGGTCTAGAATTAGGTATAAACCTATACTGCGAGATCACATCTTCCAAAGTACTCCTCAATTGCTCGCTTACCTGGATAGATGTATCACTCGTATCATTTCCCGCGTCGGGTGCGGGCGTCGCTAACGTCACACTTGTAGCAACCGTCTGTGTCACAGGTGACGGTGCTCTCGTTGACACTGGAGCTGTACGAGTAGATAATACTTCCAGGCGTAGTCGATCAAGCACAGATTGATCCAACAACTTACATCGTTGGATAGCCCGCACTTGATCCGATAGCCGTTGGACGGCAACGGTCATTGTTGGTTCAAGAGCCTGAAACAAAGGAAGCATCCTTGAACGGTACGCAGTCAGGTTGGTTTCCCCATCTGTGGCCTCATAATATGCCCGCATGACGTTTTCATTGATGGATGAAGTCCATCGCATGCGGTGCACAATACCACCGGTAGTGGGGACCCTACTCGAAGCTGGTAGGCTTCGGGGCCCCAAACTGCTCGGCGGCCGGCCTCTCCCTCGCCGGCATACAGGTGTTGGCGACGTCGGTGGAGAGAAATACTCGTCACTTGAAGAGCTCGACGCCTCAGCGAGCACCTGTGTCGGCGATGTGCGGTCCGGTGCCTGCGAGGCGGAGTTTAGTGACGAGTCCGGGGGTGTTAGTTGCGCATTTCTGCTTCTGGCTCTTGTTTGCATCTCAATCACTTCATTTTGAATTTAGCCATAATATTGTTGATATTTTCGTAGGTATTCATATGACATGTGTCAAATCTTCTATGTTAATTTTGTAGACTTTGTTTATTGTTATAAAATAGTATAAAATCCTTTATTTATTGACTTTTTGCTTATATTAATTTTGTATCTGAAGTAATTGTATAAATTTAGGCAATAATATGTAAATAAAAATATTAAAATATTTTAAGAATGAAAATGATGTATGAGATGTTCAGAGTTGCCAGGTTATTATTATTGTTATTCCCTTTATTACATTTTATTACATATTTACTATATTTTTAAATAAACTTATAAAAAACACAAATATATTTAAAAATATAAAAAATATAAAAAATAGTGACCCACCGTTATCGAGTACAGTGACCAAGCTACCGGTGGTTAGGGCTCCAGAGATAGGAACTTCCGCACAATACGGGCCGTATCCAACAGAACCGCCTTCTGCATCAAGCCCTTGACCCAGCTGCCTAACGCGAGCCTCTGTAGGTGGTGGTCGAGGCTCTTGGCTATTAAACCATGGGCAGATACGACTATCGGAACAATAATCGCCGAATCCACATCCCACATGTCGACAATCTCGTGAGCTAAGTCCAAATATTTAATTTGTTTATCTTTTTCTGCTTTCACGAGATTCTCGTCATGCGGCACAGTGATATCGACAATTATTGCAAGGCGTTTTAATCGATCTATTATCACTATATCTGGTTTGTTGGCTATAATAGTCCTATCAGTGATAATAGACCGATCCCAATACAATGTAGCATGGCCATTTTCAAGAACTGGGTCGGGCACATACCTGTAATAAGGTATCTCTAAGTCAACAAGGTTATATTTTAGAGCAAGTTGTTGGTGGATTATTTTTATTATTATTATCTCTTTATTAACATTTAACACATATTTATTACATTTTTAAATAGATTTATAAAAAATACATTTAAAAATATAAAAAACAGTAACCCACCGGCATCGGGTACAGGGACCAAGCTACCGGTGGTTAGGGCTCCAGAGACAGGAATTTCCGCACAATACGAGCCGTATTCAACAGAACCGCCTTCTGCATCAAGCCCTTGACCCAGCTGCCTAACGCGAGCCTCTGTAGGTGGAGGTCGAGGCTCTTGGCTATTAGACCATGCGCAGATACGACTATCGGAACAATAATCGCCGAATCAACATCCCACATGTCGACAATCTCGTGAGCTAGGTCTAAATATTTAATTTGCTTATCTTTTTCTGCTTTCACGAGATTCTCGTCATGTGGCACAGTGATATCGACAATTACTGCAAGGCGCTTTAATCGATCCATTATCACTATATCAGGTCTGTTAGCTATAACAGTCCTATCAGTGATAATAGATCGATCCCAATACAATGTGACATGACCGTTCTCAAGAACTGGGTCGGGCACATACTTGTAATAAGGTACCTCCACGTCGACAAGGTTATACTTTAGAGCAAGTTGCTGGTGGATAATCCTGGCTACTTGGTTATGTCTGTGCAAATACTCACCGTTCGCAAGACGCGAACAACCAGAGATAATATGTCTTAAAGATTCTCCGGGACGATGACATGCCCGACAAATGTCTAGCGTCCCATCTTTGACAATAAATCTCCGATAGTTATTCGTCATCACGACTTCGTCAGTGATTGCACAGATAAAACCCTCAGTTTCTCCGAAGAGATCACCAAATCGTAACCAGGATACCGATGCTATTGAATCAACATCGGGTCCATTTAGAGCCCGATAAAATCGACCATGCAGTTCCTTGCTCTTCCATATTTTCTTCCGATCAGATACACTTAATATTACAGGTTTGCGCCAGTTCTCTTTCGCAAGGGACAGCGGGGTCAGTCCGTTGTCTATTGCCACAACATCTCGATGCACATCCACGTCCACCTGTAGGAAATACTCTCTAAGGTTGCATATCTCACGGTTATGGAGAGTCTTGGCATTTAAAAATCCTCGACCCCCACATTTCCGTGGTATATACAACCTCATTACTGACGAACGTGGGTGGTGAATTCGATATGAAGTCAATAGACAACGCACCTTCCTATCCAGAGCTTCTAACTCCGTCTGAGTCCATCTAAGTATGCCAAAAGAGTATACTAAGACTGGCATGGCCCAGCCGTTGACAGCACGCACCTTGTTACCGCCTGATAAAAGACTTTTCAGTATTTTTTTTTAGGCGGCCAAAGAAACGATCCTGCAACTTCTGTTTCATGTCAGTCTCAGCAATACACAGAGCTTGAGACATACCAATTATTATTATTATTATTATTTCCTTTATTTAACTTAAATACATATTTAATACATTTTTAAATAAATCTATAAAAAATACAAATATATTTAAAAATACAAAAAATAGTGACCCACCGGCATCGGGTACAAGGACCAAGCTACCGGTGGTTAGGGCTCCAGAGAGAGGAATTTCCTCACGATGCGTGCCGTGTCGAGTAACACTGCTTTCTGCATCAGGCCCTTGACCCAACTGTCTAACGAGAGCCTCTGTAGGTGTTGGTCGAGGCTCTTGGCGATCAGTCCATGCACGGAAACGACTATCGGTACAATAACAGCTGAGCTTACATGCCACATGTCGACAATCTCGTGGGCCAAATCCAAGTACTTTACTTGTTTGTCTTTTTCGGCTTTCACGAGATTGCCGTCATGCGGAATAGTAATATCAACTATTATTGCACTAACACTATATCAGGCCTATTTGCAACAATAGTCCTGTCAGTGATAATAGATCGGTCCCAGTACAATGTGATATGATCATTTTCGAGAACTGGGTCAGGCACATACTTGTAATACGGTACTTCTGAATCCACAAGTTTGTACTTCAGAGCAAGTTGTTGATGGACAATCCTAGCTACTTGGTTATGCCTATGCAAATACTCGCCGTTAGCCAAACTAGAACAACCAGAGACAATATGTCTAAGGGACTCTCCAGGACGGTGGCACGCCCGACATATGTCAACCGTACCATCCTTCAGAATATATCTCCGGTAATTCTTAGTCATGATAACTTCGTCCATAATTGCAAAGACAAACCCTTCGGTTTCTCCAAATAGATTACCGAATCGTAGCCAGGATACGGATGATTTAAAATCAATATCAGGTCCATGTGGGGCCTGATAGAAACGCCCATGTAACTCTTTACTCTTCCATACATCCATGCGGTCATTGGTACTTAGTATAACAGGTTTGCGCCAGTTCTCTTTAGCCAAACCGAGCGGGGTCAATCCGTTGTCTACTGCGACAACATCACGATGCAAATCCTCGTCCAGCCGCAGGAAGTATTCCCTGAGATTGCACACCTCACGGTTGTGAAGGGTCTTAGCATTAAGAAAGCCTCGGCCCCACACTTCCGTGGTATGTACAACCTCATTACAGATGAACGCGGATGATGCATTCGGTATGTAGTGAGTAGCGTACGGACTTTTCGATCCAGGGCGTCAAGTTCTGTCTGAGTCCATCTGAGTATGCCAAACGAGTACACTAAAACTGGCATGACCCAACCATTGTAGGCTCGCACCTTGTTACCGCCCGATAAAAGACTTTTAAGTACTTTTTTCAGGCGGCCAAAGAAGCGTTCCCTCAATAATTGTTTCATCTCAGTCTCTGAAATGCCTAACGCTTGTGACATACCCAGGTATTTGTAAGTATCGGTTGCCGAAAGGGACCTAAGTTGGGTGGAATCCGAAAGTTGTATTCTTTCGGAATCCACGATCCCACCCTTCTTCACATGCATGCTCGCACACTTGTCTACGCCAAATTCCATTCTGATAGAATTACTAAAGGTTTCCGTTACCTTTAGTAATTCCATCAGTTGGTGACTGTTTGGGGCAAGTAATTTTAAATCATCCATGTAAAGAAGGTGAGACAAAACCTGGCCATCTTTCCGCAACCGGTACCCTAGACCTGAATTCTCCAGCAAAGCGCTGAGAGGATTCAGGGCCAGACAAAACCATAACGGACTCAGACTATCGCCCTGAAATATACCACGCTCGATCTTTATCGGTCCACCATTACCACACTTCTGTCGGCATCCTGAATAGCACAAGACGGTCTTCCATTGCCCCATGCATGCCCCTAAGAAGGTACATAGAGTTGCATCAATCTTATACAACTCCAGCACCCTCCTAAGCCATGAATGAGGCACAGAGTCATAGGCCTTCTTGTAATCTATCCAGCATGTCGCCAGATCCTTGCGATTACGGCGTACCTGTTGGCTAATAACCATATCCATAATTAGGAGTTCTTTAGTGCCACGAGCCCCACTTCTACATCCATTTTGAGAGATTGACATGATGTTGTTGTCAGTTATGTGGCGCGTTATTTTTTGTCTCAAAATAGATGTGAGAAGTTTATAGACCGTTGGTAGGCATGTAATTGGTCTATAATTTTTAGGCTCTATGGCACTACCAGATTTGTATAAGAGATGGGTCATACCAGTAGTTAGAAAATCGGGAAGCGATCCTGATTCCAAACATGATTGGAATTGAGCTGCCAACCGCCCGTGTGAACTTCGGAACCATTTTATCCAAAAATTGTGCAGTCCGTCTGGGCCTGCTGATTTCCAGTTCGGTAACAGACGGACTGCGTCGGTGACATCACTACCTATAAAATTTAATGGTTCCATAGTTTGTATCGGTTCACACAGACGATTAACATCCCGCATCCAACCATCCTCTGTGTGGCTGACAGTAGCCGACCAGATGCCACTCCAGAATGCAATGGTGGCATCATCTATCTGGCCGGCGCCTGTCAATCACACTTGAATTAGATCGCTCCCAACCTCTGTAGACCCATCTCTCATCTCTTTGGAACATGCAGTTTTGGGAATACCGGTCCACTCTTTTTTTATATCTTTTTATACGATTTGCCCACGCATATACTTTCTGCTTCAGGTAGTCAATGCGCTCTGTGACCCGAAAAGCAAATTCTTGGGATCTAATATTAGTCCCCAAAAATGCCCGGTTCACAAAGCGCATCACTCTAGGGCGAGTATTGCCCGACCTGAAGCAAATAAGTTTCCCAATGAGTGCCCTGGTCTCGGCAATACGACGTTCAATCCTATACTGCCAGGCTGGTGTAACAAATTTCGGTCGAGTAGCTTTATCATTTGATAAAAGCTTAATATTTGCTACTCAACATGCCGCAACAGCCCCACAGTACAGAATCGAATGTGTATCACCGAGATTTTCACTACTGTTAAAATGGTCTGACAGTAGTGAATCCAGAGCAAACATTAGGGCTATATTTTTCTTATGCGTAGGCAAACGCGGTAGACGAGGTCTTTCTGTAGGTGTTACGTTTCGATATTCCCTCAGTGCACATTCCAAAGCGCTCCCTAATTGTACATTGCACTGGGTACTTACATCTGTAACCCCGGTATCCAATAAATCATCATCAGTAGGACGTTGTGTGGAAACAGTAGGAACATGTGTGCCTGATGATGTAGGTATTGTGATACCAGGATTACCCTGCAAATCTGAGCGAAGCCTCTCAAGCACGGCATCATCCAACATATGACCACGTTGTATAACCCGCACTTGATCCGATAGACGTTGCGTTGATACGTTAACAGTTGGTTCAAGCTCCTGAAACAGAGACAGCATCCGTACACGATATGCAGTGAGATTAATTCCTCCCTCTGTAGCCGCATAATATGCCCGCATGACGTTCTCGTTTATGGAAGAAGTCCATCGCATGCGGTGCACATTACCACCGACAGCGGGGTCCCTAATCGAAGCCGGAGGGCGTCGGGGTCCCAAGCAGGTCGGTGGCCGGCCTCTCCCCGGCCGACGTACAGGTGGAGGCGACGTCGGTGGAGAGAAATACTCGTCGCTGCTAGAGCTCGACGCCTCACCAGTAGCCAAAGTTTCCAGCAAATGGGAGGCGGAGCTATGCGACGAGTCCGGGGTTGGTATGGGTGCACTTTGTGTCTGTCTGGCTTTTGCTCTTGTCAGCATTATCCTTAATTATCATCCATTCATTACTTGAAATTCTTTATTTTCGTTTACCATTTTCTTAAAGTGACATATGCCAAACATCTTTGCAATTTTTGGTAATATTTCTTTATCTTGATAATATGATAATATATAGTTTGTATACGTGATTTATAAATTTATTGCCAATCGTGCTATGTAATATGTCATTATTGTATAAATTTAGATTGTACAAGTAAATAAAAATATTAAAATAATTTTACGATGAAAAATGATGTTAGATGATTTCAAGGGTTGCCAGGTATTATTATTATTATATCGTTTATTCATTTATATTCTTATTTTATACATTTTTAAATACATTTATAAAAAACACAAATACATTTAAAAATATAAAAAATAGTGACCCACCAGTAGCGGAGTAGGACCCAAACTACCGGTGGTGGAGGCTACAGACTAAGAAACCTCCTAACAATACGGCACGTGTCAAGGATAACAACCTTCTGAATCTGACTCTTGATCCAACAATCTAACGAGAGTCTCTTGAGATGTTGATCGAGACTCTTCGCTATTAATCCGTTTGCCGAAAGACCACCGGGACAATGATCGTCGAGTCTACGTCCCACATGGCGGTTATCTGGAAGGACAGATCGAGGTACTTACTAAGTTTGTCCTTCTCTGCCTTCACGAGATTCACGTCATGCGGGACGGCGATATCGACGAGCACTGCCCGACGCTGGGTCCGATCAACCAACACGATATCGGGCCTATTGGCAACAATAGTCCTGTCCGTGATGATTGATCGGTCCCAGTAGAGCAATGCACGACCATTCTCAAGAACTGGCACTGGTGTGTACTTATAGTACACACCAGTGCCAGTATGTACTTCAAACTCAATAAGGCCATATTGAAGAGCAAGTTGCTGGTGGATGATCCTGGCTACTTGATTGTGCCTATAGCAAGTACTCGGTGTTAGCAAGATACGAACAACCGGAAATAATATGGCGAAGTGATTCACCAGGACGGTGGCATGCTCGACAAATGTCGACCGTACCGTCCTTCATGATGTATTTCCGATAGTTGTTCGTCTTGATAACCTCATCTGCAATTGCACAGGCAAAACCTTCAGTTTCCCCAAAGAGGTCCCCAAAACGTAGCCAGTTCACCGAAGCGAGCAGGTCTACGTCGGGTCCTGTTAAGACCCGGTAGAACCGCCCGTGTAGCTCCTTACTCTTCCATACGTCCTTACGGTCTTCAGTACCTAGCACCTTTGGTTTACGCCAGTTCTCGTTAGCTAAGGAAAGAGGTGTTAGGCCCTGTCAACCATCACGACATCGCAATGAATATCACACCCGTTCTGTAGAAAGTAATCTCTCAGACTGCACACTTCACGGTTGTGGAGGTTCTTAGCATTCAAAAAGCATCGACCCCCCCACTTCCGCGGAATGTACAGTCTCATGACAGAAGATCGTGGGTGTAACATTCGATGCAATGTCAGTTGTTGACGGACTCGCCTATCCAGGGCGTCTAGTTCCGTTTGAGTCCACCTAAGTATGCCAAAGGAGTATAACAATAAAGGTATCACCCAACCGTTGAAAGCCCGCATTTTGTTACCACCGGACAAAGAACTGTTGAAAACTTTTGTCAGGCGGCCAAAAAAACGTTCTTTCACCGATTTCTTAATATCCTCTACCGCTATACCCAATGACTCTGACATACCTAGGTATTTGTATGTTTCGGTCTCGGAGAGAGATCTGAGAGTTATTATCTCAGAAAGTTGTAAATTCGGTGAATTTACAACCTTCCCCCGTTGTACATGCATAACCGCACACTTATCAACACCGAACTCCATCTTAATGGCATTACTAAAAACTTCCGTAGTTTTTAATAATGTCACTAAATCTTGGTGCTTCAATGTGAACAGTTTGAGGTCATCCATGTACATCAGGTGAGATATAACCTCACCCCCTCTACGAAACCGATAACCTAGCCCTGAATCCTTCAGCAATGTGCTAAGTGGATTCAGTGCTAAACAAAACCACAATGGACTCAAACTGTCGCCCTGGAATATACCACGCTCGATCCTTATCAAGCCTTGCAGGTCAGAGGCGTGCCCACCACTACCTGGTTGACGAAGGACTGTGGTCCACTGCCCCATACACGAGACTAAGAAGGATTTAAGAGTCGGATTAATTTTATACAACTCTAAAATCCTCCTCAGCCATGAATGAGGCACCGAATCATAGGCCTTCTTGTAGTCAATCCAGGCAGTAGAGAGGACGCCCCTACTCCGCTTGACTTGTTGGCTAATGGCCATATCAATGAGGAGTAGCTCCTTAGTACCACGAGACCCAGCCCTACATCCATTCTAAGCGTTATCTAAGATATTATTAGATACTATGTGCGAGTTTATTTTACTTCTCAGAATAGATGTAAGGAGCTTGTAGATGGTAGGTAAGCAAGTGATGGGTCTATAGTTTTTAGGTTCCGTGGTACTACCTGATTTGTGGAGCAGGAAGGTGATGCCAGTGGTCATGAAAGCGGGTAAGGAACCAGACTCAAGGGCTTCTTGATACTGTGTTGCCAAGCGTTCATGCGAACTCTGAACCCACTTTATCCAAAAGTTGTGCAATCCATCCGGCCCAGGACTTTTCCAGTTCGGGGCCGTACGAATTGCACAACTAACGTCTTCGGAGTCTATGGTAATAGACTCCATGGGTTCGATGATACTGCATTCACGCTCGACGACACGGATCCAGTCGCCCTCCGAATGTTCGACGGGTACCGACCATATGTCACGCCAAAATTGATTCATGGTGTGAGCATCTGGCAGTTGTCCGTCGCTCAAACGTTGTCCAGTTCCCTCCCACTCTCGGTACACCTTCCTTTGGTCACTTTGGAAGATGCGATTCTGCCAGTATCTATTTACACGCTCTCTATAACGACGGATACGGCTTGCCCATACATACACTTTCTGTTTCAGAAAGTCAATACGTTCCGTGACATTGGCTAAGTATTGCTGGGGACGAATACCGGTCCCAGCAAATGCCTGAGTCACGAAACGCATGACCCGGGGACGACTATTTCCCCGGCTGAAAGAGATAAGCTTTGCAATGAGAGTCCTAAATGTGCCGATACGTCGCTCGATTCTTGCCTGCCATACGGGAACACCATCCGGTCGTGGTGCACGGTTAACTTCAGGGAATTTAACGCGTGCAACACGACAAGCGGCAATCGCTCCACAGTAAAGAATCGAGTGAGTATCAAGCAAATCACTACTAGTCCGTAAGTACGGTTCTAGCAATGCATTTAGGGCTCCCATCAACGCCAGATTTCGCTTATGCATTGGTAAGCGTGGTAGCCGCGGTCTAGAATTAGGTATAAACCTATACTGCGAGATCACATCTTCCAAAGTACTCCTCAATTGCTCGCTTACCTGGATAGACCTCCTGGCATTCGTCACGCATGTATGGGGTGAGGCTATGGAAAAGTTTGGCGAGTCCTTGGCTATTAGCCTGGACATCGCCAAAGCTTTCGATAGGGTCTGGCATGCTTCGCTCCTTTCCAAGCTTCCGGCATATGGTCTACCTCCTCAACTGTGCAGCTGGATTGCCAGTTTTTTAAACGAGCGCCGAGTGCGGGTCCTCTGCGGTGGCCAGGCTTCTCGCTTTTTGCAAGTGAATGCCGGGGTACCGCAGGGGTCCGTACTGTCACCAACTCTCTTTCTTCTGCATATCAATGATATGCTTTCCCTCGGGAACATTCATTGCTATGCAGATGACAGTACATTGCACGGGAGTTACTCGGTTCGTCCGACGGCGGGGCGATCTGTGATAGAGGAGGAGAGACGACATCTCGTGGGTGATCTCGACCGAAGCCTCAACAGTATCTCCCAATGGGGTGCCGAGAACTTGGTCGAGTTCAATGCCCACAAAAAACAGGCGTATGCATTTACAGCGAAAAAATCCCCTTTCCTTCCCCTACCCACTCTTCAGAATGCAATATTACCAATGAAGGACAATCTAGACATCCTTGGCATAGACGTTCGTCGAGAGCTCAATAACACAAAATACATTGAGAGATGTATTGGGCTAGCTTCGCGGAAACTAGGAATACTGAACAAGGTAAAGCGATTCTTTACACCGCACCAGAGGTGTCTGCTGTACAAAACGCAGATTAGACCCTGCGTCGAATACTGCTCTCACCTCTGGGACGGCTCCGCGAAGTATTTGCTGGACGCACTCGACGCTATGCAGCGACGCGCTGTTCGCATTATAGATTGTCTGGAGGTAACGGGAAGCCTTGAGCCGCTAGCCCAGCGCCGAACAATTGCTTCCTTGGCCGCGTTCTACCGTATTTACCACGGTGAGTGTTATGAAGAGCTCTTCAATCTGATCCCACCCTCTCCCTTCCGATCCCGAACAACGCGTGCCGGGCAGAGATGTCACCCTCATACCGTGGAAACCGTCTTCGCGAGAACCGAGCGTTTTAAACGATCGTTTCTCTGCCGAACGATGGTGGCTTGGAACGCCCTGCCTGCGCACGTGTTTCCTCCTACATATAACCCTGGGCTCTTTAAACGAAGCGTGAAGAGGCACATTACAGGGTCGTCAAGTTGAGGGCCACTCTCTATAGTATTCCTGTGTACTGTGAGAGTCGCCCTCAATTGCCAGACGTCGCCTCAGCTTACCATCAGGCGAGTGGCGTCAATTTGTCGACCTAAATATAAAAAAAAAAAAAAAAAAAAAAAATAGAAGTATCACTCGTATCATTTCCTGCGTCGAGTGCGGGTTCCGCTAACGTCGCACTTGTAGCAACCGTCTGTGTCACAGGTGACGGTGCTCTCGTTGACACTGGAGCTGTACGAGTAGATAATACTTCCAGGCGTAGTCGATCAAGCACAGATTGATCCAACAACTTACATCGTTGGATAGCCCGCACTTGATCCGATAGTCGTTGGATGGCAACGGTAATTGTTGGTTCAAGAGCCTGAAACAAAGGAAGCATCCTTGAACGATACGCAGTCAGGTTGGTTTCCCCATCTGTAGCCTCATAATATGCCCGCATAACGTTTTCATTGATGGATGAAGTCCATCGCATGCGGTGCACAATACCACCGGTAGTGGGGACCCTACTCGAAGCTGGTAGGCTTCGGGGCCCCAAACTGCTCGGCGGCCGGCCTCTCCCTCGCCGGCGTACAGGTGTTGGCGACGACGGCGGAGAGAAATACTCGTCACTTGAAAGGCTCGACGCCTCAGCGAGCACCTGTGTCAGCGATGTGCGGTCCGGTGCCTGCGAGGCGGAGTTTAGTGACGAGTCCGGGGGTGTTATTTGCGCATTTCTGCTTCTGGCTCTTGTTTGCATCTCACAATCACTTCATATTGTTTGGCCATAATATTGAATGTGATGTTGATATTTTTGAATTCATTGAATGACATGTGTCAAATCTTCGTTGCATATTTTGTAGACTATGTTTATTGTTCTAAAGTTCTAAAATATTATAAAATCCTTTATGTATTGACTTTTTGCTGATATTATTATGAAATCTGAAGTAATTGTATAAATTTAGGTAATAATATATAAATAAAAATATTAAAATATTTTAAGAATGAAAATGATGTATGAGACGTTCAGAGTTGCCAGTCTATCTATTTATTAGTTTATTATTATTATTATTATTTATTGGAGTTTACTCCTTAAGAATCGATTTTCATATATAAGGCGCCCGGTATGAGAAAAATCCGAGGGGTAAAACCTACTAACAAGTAACGAAAATCGTGTCACGTTTTTGGTGCGCACCTCTAGTGCGCAACTTTCTAATTTGTTATGGTTAGATACTCGTAGTTAAGGAGTAAACTCCAGTCGTGCGTCGGAGCTGACACACACACATTTTTTGTTATTATTATTATATCGTTTATTCATTTCTATTCTTATTTTATATTATTATTAGTGTATTATTACAGTACACCCTAGAATTGATTTTTCACTAGAGTTGGAGTCAGATTCCACTCTCAATTTCTTGGACCTTTCAATTACTAGAAGGAACGGTGTTCACGAGTTCCGTATCTATAGGAAACCAACAGTTACAGACACAGTTATTCCTTACTCATCCAATCATCCATGGCAACATAAAATGGCAGCTTTCCACAGCTTACTGAGCAGGTTACTGGCGGTACCGTTGAGCCCACAGGCATTTGGTGAAGAATTGTCCATCATTTGCTACATAGCACAAAGTAATGGCTATGACGTAGGAATGGTTCACTCATTATTAAATAAAAAACGTAGAAAGGCTAGTTTTCATTTATTATATCCGATTCAAGATCCACCTAGGAAGTACACGGCCTGTTTGCCGTTCGTGGGTCCCGTCTCGTTGAGTATAGCTAAGATCATGAGGGAAAGTAGTATATTTGTTGCTTTTAGAACTCAGAATGCCTTGAGGGAGCTGTGTAATGGCAAGGATTCGGTGTCGGTCTCACGCAGATCAGGTGTTTATTTGTTGAGTTGTGATGAATGTGGATTGAAGTATGTGGGACAGACTGGCAGGTCCTTCGATATTAGATATAAGGAACATAGAGCGGCGTCCCGCAATGGTTGTCCTGAAAGGTCCCTCTTCGCGAAGCATCTTCTTGACACTGGTCATTCCTTGAACAATAGTAACACTTTTAAAGTTTTACGGTTATGTGAGAAAGGGTTCAAGTTAAGTGTTTGGGAAAGGCTAGAAATAGTTAGAAGAGATGCGGACACCTTACTCAACGAACAAATAGATTTTCACACATCTCCCTTACTTAATCTGTTTGCGAACAGACAGACACATTAACTGTTGTTGGTTTGTGTGTGTTGTTTGGGTTTTCTATGCAACTTATCAAGAGACAGTAATTAAATCAAACAGATAAGGTCAAGTATTGGTGAATACCTATTTTTGGAACTTAGTTAGCATGATCTGAGGTTTCTACCCACATTGGTTATTGTAAAGAATCCTACATCGCGATAATGAAATTTGCACGCGTTTACTTATAAGCAAACACGTTCCAACCACGAATTTTGCTGTTCTCTCTGAGACAGTCTTGATAATGCCTCGTTTAGAGGCGAAACAATTGTCGACGTTTTGTTGTCCTTTTGATTCTGCGAAAAATTAATGCTATTAATTAATGCTAAAAAGTTTTTTCTTAAAAAATTTTTACTTACCATTGTTTAATTAATAATGAAGGCAATGTTGATCTAATTAATATTTAAAAAAAATGATAATTGTTAGAATAATAATTACCTAATTTATACAAATTTCTAATGAAATATTTGTGCACATCTAAAATTGACTATTGTGAAAAGTTTAATGTAAAATATTTCGCCGATTAATTATAATTAATGTATATAAAATTGAATAAATGTATATTTATATATGAATATTATTTTTTCATTAATTTGTGAATTTACCCTTTCATATGATATTAATCTTTTTTCAGTTGAATAAACTCTTTTTGCGTATGGTTAGATACTCGTACTTAAGGAGTAAACTCCAGTCGTGCGTCGGAGCTGACACACACACTTTTATTTATGGTGGCCACGGAGGATTTTCTTTCTGAAAATGTTTTAAAATATTTGCGTGATTTAAAACAACATAAGAGCGTTTACGTTTAAATATTATGGAGTTTTTGCTAACAAAATGATTACCAACCATAAATCAGCTCGGACGCGGTACATTATCTATTTTAGGAATCGGGACATGACATGAGATTATAATGTTATATCGCGTACAATCTACCCCTTCATCCCCCCTCCCCCCCGGCGTGTCACTCCCCGGGCCGCGGTCATCTATCATCCCGGTTTGTGCTAACGAGTGACGACGACGAGAGGACACGGGACGAGGATAAACCCTCCGCGTGTCCACCGACACGTGTCACTGTCCTCCCCCCAACGGTGTGTACTGTGGCTGTGGTACTACGGCCTGCGCTCCTGTACAAGTACATAGTTACATGTTGCACTCGAGAAGTACACCAGCTGCACCAGCTTTACGGTAAACTGACGGAACCACAATTGAGTCACACACAGATACATTCACAATTGGATCAGTTCGTAGTTACAGTTTGTGATTCAGTTTTCTCGGGTCATTGACTTCAGCGTCCACGCAGCTAGCTTATGAGTGGTAGTAAGTTAGTTACCGGTGAAGGAGCGACGACACTTGAGTGCAGGCGTCATGCGCGCAGTCGCACCGACACCGACGCCGCCACCATGGAGCGAGCCACGAGCGCTCCCACCGCCGCCGCCTGCTGCCTGCAACAACACAATTGTTCCGTTTAGACAAAGCAGTGTATAATAACTAGCACAATAATATAAATATTATGATTTTCATCACTCCCAGCGTACCCTAGTCGTGTGCGTACCCTAGTCAGGCAATCTTCTGGTCGCCGTTTATTAGTGTGTTTGAATTGTAATTCTAAGGGTTGCATTGATCACGACGGGTGTTGCTCGAGTCGTGGGTAGGATACGGCAGCTGGGACTGAAGGTGGCCTTGCACAAGTCCGAGGTTCTGTGTTTTCACAGACCTCGGAACGGTCCACCCGAAGGTTCCAGCATAAATGTGGGAGGCGTTAGCATCGGCATCAAGCCCTCGATGAAGTACCTAGGGATCGTACTTGATAGCCGATGGAACTTCGGACCACGTTTCCGAAGTTTGGCCCCCAAGGTGACGCAGGCATCGGTCGCGCTTTCGCGACTGATGCCCAACCTAAAGGGACCCAACGCCTCCTGCAGGAGACTGTACCTGGGGATCGTGCGGAGTATGGCCCTATACGGGGCTCCCGTATGGACGGATAGGTTGGCGGTCAAGGGGAACGTGACTCTGTTAAACAGACCACTTCGAACCTTGGCCGTCAGAACCATACGGGGGTACCGCACGATCTCCGGAGAGGCTGCATGTCTCCTAGCCAGGACCCCTCCATGGGACCTGGAAGCGAGAGCCCTTGCGTCATTGTTCCAATGGCGCAAGGAGGCGTTGGAGCGGGACCACAGGCCTGCGTCTCAAGAAATCGAGGACCAGCGGTCCCAACTCCGCCAGGATCTCATGGAGTCATGGAGGGTGCGACTTGAGCAACCCAAGGGGGGTGCCACCATCATCGCGGCGGTGAGACCGATCATGGACGATTGGCTGCAGAGGCAGCATGGTGACCTCACGTACCGTGCGACGCAGATCGTTGCCGGGCATGGATGCTTCGGTAGCTATCTGTTTCGCATGCATCGTGAGGTCACACCCCGGTGTCAACACTGCGAGGTTTCCGACGACGACACCGCACTCCACACGTTGGTGGAGTGCTCAACGTGGGCGAGTCAGCGCCGGGACCTCGTAGTGGGTCTGGGCGTGGATACCCTCTCGCTGGGGACCATGCTTCAAGCCATGGTGTCCAGCGGGAGTAGGTGGAACGCGGCCGTGTCCTTCTGCGAGCAAGTCATGCTCGCGAAGGAGGCGGCCGCCGACTACGGAACTCGGCAGGGAGAGGGAGCGTACCCTCCCCGCCGAGTTCCGTAGTCGGCGGCCAGGCCGCCCCAGACTACGCGACTACGCCCAAGACTATCGTCCTCCATGATCGGGGCCTGAGGACGGCGGGATCGCCACCCACCGTCCTTACAGAAGCAGGCTAGAATGGTTGCGTGCTGCGGGGCCTTTGCCTCATAGCACGCAACCAGATTCACTCACTGACGCGGGATAAAACCCGACCCCAATGACGTGGGATTCTCGTCCCGACCAAACACCCGCAGAGACCACAGAGGTGGTCAAAGTCCGCCGGGCGCTACTGGACATCTCCCTCTGCTAGTAACCAGAGACGCCCGGCAACGGACGTTAGAGACGCCCGGCAACGGACGTTAGAGACGGAATTAAAAAAAAAAAAAAAAGTGTTGCATTGAAAAGTGAGACAAAACTTGTGTTATCAATATTACAACTAGTTGTAGTTAATCGTCTGTAAACCTGAATTTATGTGTAGTATGTTTAATATATTATAGCCAGTCCGTTGTTGTAAGTTATGGCAAACTCACCGAGCAACGTGTAACGACCACTTCACGTCGTTGTGACGAGCTGTGACGAGACTTGTGGCCAATAAAGAACTACAGAGATATGTGTAGGTGTACTTGAGCGTGATGGATCACATGCTGCGATGAGAGTGATCTCGGTACTTGATGCTTGTCGCAATTGATTGTGTAGCCACGCTTTGAGAGAGTTAGTACCGCCTATTCCAAGCCAATATCATCAAAATTAACAGCAATAATTCGTAATATACGCGGAGTTGGTGGAATTGGCGATGGATATGAAAGTGTTCCCTACATCACGGTGCAAGTTATTATTATTTTATAAATTGCATGCGTGTATTATTTACATGTGTGTATTTGTGTTATTTATAACTTGGTTGTGTTAGTCAACACACACACGCGCTACACACACACACACACACACACACACACACACACACACACACACACACACACACACACACACACACACACACACACACACACACACACACACTGTAATCATTTACCGCGTTACATTAAACGACGTTTCTGTTCTCCTAGTGGATACAGTTACGATACTGTGGATCCTCTATCAAATTTTATGTTAAAAGTGTAAGGGAGCCGGGCGACAGGGGATGACAAAACGGCAGCAGATTACCAACTAATATTAAAGCGACGCGAATGCTCCAAACTTCATATTAAAAGGTTCAGAGGCACAGAGTCGCCCGCTGACACACAACTACAAACTGCTTAACACCAACTCCTAACCCTTCTTCTCTTTACCTGTGAAGTTCGGCGTTGAACAAATGTGAACTCGCAAACAAATGTGAAGACAAACGAACAGATCACGGGAAAAATGAGCGCAGTGACGATTCCCGACTCCACAGTTAATCGACGGCGGCGGCGGGCGGAGGAATTTATGAAGCGGTTGTTACTAAATTGTATAATTTTTCAAGATAACACCCTTTTGTCACCCCTCCTCTGTCCCCCCAGCGTCACCCAACCCTCGTCGAATTCACACAAAAAATATTAGCGACAAGTTTGTGATGAGTTCCTGCTTCCAATAAAGTAAGAGTTTTAGTTGGTGTTACTCGGAAAGGTCCACTACAGACAGCTACTACTGATGTTGGATGTATATTAATAATGTGGTAGAGTAAATTGTTCAATTAAAGTGGAAAACTTTGGAACGTAATGTTACTTAATTTGTGTTATTTACAAAGTTTCAAAATAAATACAAGACTAAGTTATTCGCGTCATCCGCGTATCATAATATATTGTCCATACATATTCACGTTGGCACTTGCTTACACAGATATATCCATACTGCCCTACTAAGCGCATGATACATTTTTTTTGTCCCGATGAAAAATAAAGAAATGTGTCGACAGGTGCACCGAGTACAGATGAAAATGATTGTCCATTATAAAAGACAAAAACCTCAAATGTACCAGGAATACATAACAACATAAGAGCCTTCAAGATTAGAGAGACTGACCATAATATAAATCCATAAAATCATAATATTTTAAAGGGTTATAAAACCAAACATTGAACCACGGGAATTTTTTTCTTCCCATAGTAAGAAAAGCCAGTCCTCTTGGTGACGTGTTTAATTTAAGGTGGTTGGGTTTTACGGCCAAGGGTACAGCGGTTAAAATTAATTTTCCACTGTACCATCAAGGGAACAGCCAAGGGTACACAGGAAAAAAAGGCAACATTTCCGCGCTTGCGTTTTACAAATTGAAAATCCATAATTTAAATTAAATGAAATTCTCATATAAACAAATGGGACAAAAATCGTATATTGTAAGGTTGCAAAAGTTCCAAGTGGAACTGGCTTCATGGAACTACTGGGAATAATCCATTATAATGTCTCATGTCATTCTCATATTATCTAAAGTCACTGACTTCTATTTCATTTTAAAATTGACATAAGGTTGCATAAGATTTCTCAGAAAAAAGATAAAACATACTTGTTATATAGGTACTTCCCTACTCTTAGATAAAGGATGTGCTAATTTTATTTTATCCTCCTGTGATGCACCAGTTTGGCTACAAGGAAATATTATTCCTCGTGGCCAAATCAGTTTGGCAATCTAGTTTGGCCACGAAAAAACACCCAAATTATGCTGGTACTTTACTGACAACCCTAACGTTCGAATTATGTTCTCTGTAAACAAAAGAATGTGCTTTAATTAACGTCGGAGTGCAAGTTCTATTCCCTATTCTGTGGCGTAACATCGGCCACACATCGCGTATATCATATACAAGTGGAAGGCCGCGGCTTTGCACGCGTAAAATCGTTTTATAGTCTCAATCCTTCTTCGAGAACCACTCTATCCATTGATGAAAACGGTATAAACATCGATCCATTCATTTTTGAGTTTATCACGAACAGACGAATTGTTTTATAATAATTATGAGTGATTACGTGGCTACTAGGATTTGCCGTAGAAGTCGAAGTTCATTGCATGAAGCTATTCCCTATTGTGTGCCCGAGTGTTCACTGCGATGTATGTAGCCGAGGCATTTCTTATTTCTATTCCATTTAGTCGTAGAGGTGGAGAGTGCTCCTCGCACATGGACACCTCTTCTCGCAGACCACTCAAACCACCTCGAGCTTGTTTTTCTTCACGTCGTCACTTCTTGTCGTCTGAGTGAAGCTTCACTTTAAATTGACTCGTTTTAAAGGGTAGTAATTTACCATATGTGTACAATGTAAGACTTTTTAAAAAATATTTCATTTTCTTAGATATATCGCTTGTAACACGTCTACATGGTGAATCATCTATGTTCTACACACACAATATTCGTAAGTAATCATACTTAGTTATCATAGCGCAAGCTTTATATAGTTTGGGGACTGTGTCTCCGTCTCCAAGCCCACATCAATGAACCTCGACCAAATATATCTGTGCTTATATTGATGATAGGTTGTTCATGAGACTGTATGTGTATATCATAATGAAGTGATGGAGCGCGACGCGACAGATATATGACAGAAGAGGGTTACGTACAGCCTCATGTCGCTGATAATCTCCAACGATTTATAGTAATTTATTACACTTTAGTTGCTTCGATATTCGAGAGATAAAAACGGGCAGTCGACAGTTTGATAGATTTATTTATTGGTTTGTGACATACGTACATGGATTTATTCAAGTTGTGGTAGGTAGAGACCACGTACTCCCGGTTACTTATCTTAGAATATACATTTTTCGCTTCTATACGTTTGTGTATTGTGTACTGGAAAACCTGCTGGGCGTTGATACCCTCTCGGCCGCGTTCCACCTACTCCCGCTGGAGACCATGGCTTGATGCATGGTCTCCAGCGGGAGTAGGTGGAACGCGGCCGTGTCCTTCTGCGAGCAAGTCATGCTCGCGAAGGAAGCGGCCGAGAGGGAGAGGGAGCGTACCCTCCCCGCCGAGTTCCGTAGTCAGCGGCGAGGGCGCCGCAGACTCATCTACGCTCAAGACCATCGACCTCCATGATCGGGGCCTGAGGACGGCGGGATCGCCACCCGCCGTCCTTATAGAAGCAGGCTAGAAGGGTGGCGTGCTGCGGGGCCTTTGCCCCATAGCACGCAACCAGTTTCACTCACTGACGCGGGATAAAACCCGACCCCAACGACGCGAGATTCTCATCCCGACCAAACCCCCGCAGAGACCACAGTCAACACAAAGTCCGCCGGGCGCCCCTGGAAATACCTTCTGCGTGTGAACCAGAGACGCCCGGCAACGGACGTTAGGGCGGCCGCGGCGTTGGGCCGCGGAATAAAAGAAAAAAAAACTAGAAAACCTGCAGATACCGTAATGCTAGGCCGAAGCGACCGCAACAGTTCACCGGACCCACCATATCTGAATTTCGACTTTATGAATGCGTCAACGTTTGGTCAGCTTTGAAACGATTGTAAACACAGGATTTGGATATTGTGTATCCCATATTATGTTTTTGACATACTCGTATATTACTATATTTACTACCGATCATTAGTTATCGTGCGATATTCATTATTGGAGTGGACATAATACACTTAGTCCCTATCCGTATTATTATGACAACAAATCTGGCAATAATTCGTTAATAAAGTCAACGTTTAACTGTGTACTACGAGTACGTACGTACACGAGTTCTACCTATCTGCACTACTTGCTTTCCCTTGTTTGGTTCCACATAACAAATCTCGCAAGTTATGTACTTACAATCACGCAGGACATTATTATACTGTATCTCAGTTATTTTATTTACTGTAAGGTTTTATAACTCACAAAATAAATTAAACTGCGTTTCTTGTGTCGTTGGTGTCGTAAAAATGCTTTTATGGCTACTAATTTATAGCGTCTTGGCCCGGTCCGGTCCGGCCCGGGGCTACAGGTCCGGTCCGGCCCGGCGACGACGGTCTCTAGTGTTACTGGGACAGTAGTACAAGTGCAGCCCACTTGCTGTCTGGCGCCTTCCTACTTATTTGCTGAGAATCATGACGTTAGCTGGTATATACTCGTAGGTATCTATGTCAATAATATCACCAAAGGGCAGAGAGCGCAGAGACTCTATTTTTTCACAAGAATGAAAGCGAACTAAGTAGGTACTATAATAAACCATCAATATTTTTATTATAAATTATTTGGTGAGCTTTCATTGAGCGTCACCTCTCGCATTGTTCGACGTCGTAAATTCAATTTCGTACGGCTCCACAAGTACCTACAAGTAGTCCACACTTACACAGCTGAAGCTATTCAAAGGAAATTCTTGAGATATATTCAATTTGGATCACCGTTTTCTATTAGATCTAATTATTTTATCCGACGGCGGCCGTTGTGGTATATTACTGAGGTGTACCTGTCTGTGTGAGGACACCGAGTCCGACGTTGAACGTCATTACTCATTTTAGATAAACTTTATTTTAGAATAAAATTAATTACCTATATTAGCTATAATAAACACTCAAGAATACAACTATGTCTTCGTAATCAATACATTATTATAAAACAAAGTCGCCTGTTCTGCGAGGTTCTGCTGTATGCGTAGATCTTTAAAACTACGCAACGGATTTTACTGCGGCATTTGTAACGGTGCAGTTCTAGGATGATTTTGGTGAAATGATTTGGTAGGATTTGGCAGTTGGCAAAAGGTCGTTTGTCAAGTCAATGAAAAAGTGCGAGTCGACGGGTCTCTGACCGGCGTCCGCCGCCATGATTTTATTCACGTCGAAGACTGGTTAGCGAAACGTGAATCCCGGACGAAGAGTTGCTGCAGAGCCAAATGAAGCGCTGAGTGGCGGCAGGGTGAGATTATAGACGACCAGGTGTACTAAAATAAGGTAGGTGTTTAGGTTTCCTTGTTGTATAACTTTTCTCGCGGGCTGGGATCGCAAGAGTCCTGGTGGTTCACCGCGTGGAAGTGTCTTTGAGGACCACCTAAGACGCAGTGTGCAACGGCTGGGTTCATGTGACCACTCTCAACCTCTAGTTCCTTGAGGGAGTCATCATCATCATCACTCGTGGCCTGGAAAAAGTCTCCGTTACATCTTCACCAATGGATAGAGAGCGCGTACATCCGCTAGTACCATGTAATCATGAAAATAAAAATCGGGACGAGGGAATGGGAAATATAGTTACATATTCATTACCAGTCGAAGCCCGAGGCTTCGCGCGTTTGACAAATTAAATACACAAAAACTTTCTTCAAGAACCACTCTTAAAATATTTAAAATTGTAAGCATATATTATACAGGACCGACTTTGTTTCATAGTATGTTATGAAGCTCTCTCCTGGGGAAAGAAGAAGATAATATTATCTCATGTCTGTAAATCTTTTTGTTTGAACTGTTTATTTACGTGCAAATACATATTTCTTCTTAGAAGAAGAAAGTAGAAGTGAGAACAAAATAGTTGCGCGTTTAAATGTGGCAAGTTCATGAAACATGCATGAGTGACGTCACACTACGACTGCACAGCCGACACCAAGACGTCACTAATGGAATTTTAAACGGGAATATCACCCAGCACTCACCACCTGTCTGTGAATATACCGTCCTACTCCATATACAAAAGTAGCTATTTACTACAGTACTCATGCCATAGACACGACAAACACACTGTACATTTTGGTACCTCTGAGTTATTTGTAAGACATTGCAGGTCATAAATAGCAGGTTTAGGACCATGTTCACTTTAGAAACTCTGTGAGATGATCTTTTACAGTAAGTACCCCTAATTTGCTATAAATACGCGCAGTGCTAAATAGGTATTATCTCAAATATCAGTCGCTGTTTCAATAAAATAGCCAGTTTTCGATTTTCATTACATTTATAAGTTAGTTAGTCAGTTTAGTTGTTCTGGTTGATCAATTCTATCTGGTAGCGTAGCACAGGCGCGATACAGTATCCTGTCTCTCACGAATTGCATCGATCATTTATACTTGGATTGTCTTCGCTATTTTAATCAGAGAATGCTTTGAATTGAAGAATGATGAAGACATGAATTGAAGAAAGCCGCAACAAATTCATTGTTGAAGCTCTCGTTTAGATAAACTCGTCAGAAGGCTTCAAGCTTCCTTTACTAGATCGTGATCGTTGTGCTGAGGTTAGTAGGTGAAGTGGTCTATGACCTATTTAGGTACCTATACCTTAGCTATTGTATAGTGGCGCGGGCGCGGCGACAAGCCTCGTCGCTATTCCACGACAAAGGTCTCTGAGCGGCACTTAGCTAATTGAATCATTGGTCCATCGCCGCTGTGGGTACTTCCTGCTTCATACCAATAAGGTTCGGACCACTAGTATGAATCGCGCTGGACTCTTTTTGATGTGAATTCCTCATTAGGACGCGACGCCATTGCGTCGTGCTGGCTTCATGCGTTACCGTCGACCTGGCCTGCATCGAAGCGTATGGCTCAATCAATCAATCACTTATTTATTGTTGAACACAGGTAAATTATTACAAGGTTATCCTAGATGATATAGGAATTTACATCCGCTGTGCTCTGCCTCAACGAGCATGCAATATTTATAGGACAATATAATAATGTCATATACATATTAGAATAAATTAGAACAATGTCAAAATTATGCTCACACAATGGCTCGGTTGAGCAGAGGCCGAATAGTAGCACTGTACGATATAAATGTACTGCGCCGCGTAGTAATATCGTGTATAGACGAGCCAATATCGATTTATGAATTTTTGTATGGAAAAAAATATTCAAATTGGCACATTATATTACATTTATTTAATTCAAATTAACCCGTTAAGTATATTTACCTATTAAATTATGATTAGTATATTACGTGATTATAATACAAACAAGTTATTACGTAATTAAGTTTAACTCCGGAGTTTTGTTGTTTTCTATATAAATTAAACAGTTCATAAATATTTATATTATATCAGTTATTATCATAGCTCAAGCTCTGCCAAATTTCAAACTAGATGGTGTTGAGTTCAAGTGTTCTTTCTATATGTTAGTTATTTTTATCTCACTTAATATATTATAGTAACCAATCATAATCAAATGTTGGTTTCGGAGTTTGGGTGTTTTCTATGTACATATGTTATGTATGTATTTAGAAATATATAAGTATGTTTATCAGATGTCTAGATCCCATAGTACAAGCTTATAGCTTAGTTTGGGCTAGATGGCGTTGTGTGAGAATGCCATAATAATATAATATACAAGCCCAAATTAGTGTCAGAGTCGAATTCGTTGAGTTTATTAAATTTAGTTTTTTAGTTTATAATAATTACATGTTACCTAATATATATTATAGTATCCCAACAGCTGTTATTTTGCATCGAAGCAAAAAAACATAGCTTGATTCCCCATAGCGATAGCGTAGCACGGTGATCTACAATTAAACTCTTGCTTACATCTAAATAAACAAAAATTAAGAGTTGGTGTAATAACACTTTCGTTTGTGATTGTTCAATAGTGGTAAAATAACACTGGTCCGAATCTGGAATATCTTCGGTTAACCCTATGGAGTTATGGAGTGAAACAACCACTTCAAAGAGAGTCCGGCGCGTTCATACCAATGATGGTCCGAAACATACTGGTATGAAACAGGAAGCGCTCGAGCTGTCACCGCTGTCAATAGCTTGGCACCGCGTCCCGGCGCGTCGCCCGTATCTGATACTCTGCTCTCATACTATAATCAGTATCACAGTAAGTACACCAATAAAGAAAACCTTCAAACTGCGCTATAATACGAGTACTTACCACTGATATCTAAATCGGACTTACTCATGATAGTAATAAAGGCATGGTCCCACTCGCCTCGCCTGATTGTATTTTCTTTTAATATATTTTCGTAAATTGAATTGCTGTTCGTTTGTCTTGGTGAAACTCGAGAATGGGTGAACCGATGAAGTCTCATTCAATCCAATCCAATTATTTGGTAATTATTCCGTAATTTGAAGTCGGATGTTGTTTCAATTTTTGACGTGTTTTTTTTTAGTAGAAACAACTTCTGCGAGCAGTTTAAGCTCGCGAAGAAGCTTAGAGGGTGTGGTAGCGTACCCTTACAATACAAGAACATACCCTGGACGCCCGGGAATCGACGATAGCGACATTTCAGAGGAAATATTAGTTACAAAAAAACTTTATAGCTATGTCAGTAATTGAGAGCTTATTCATTGAAATTCGTTTAGCCGTTAGGTCTGTGGAGGAGAACAAAGAAAACTAAATAGACACACGTAATATGCGTGTAAAACATTACCTTCGCTGATTTTTATTTTTCTGTAAACTGTAAATTGAAGCTAATTACGTATTTGTTCCCAGTAGACTGATTCAAAACCGCTGTTCAGCTGACTGGGACCGCGCTCCCAGTTTGTCGTGGTCCCCACATTCGACCACATTTTCGGAAAAATTGTGAAATTTAGAAACTAATAAATATAGTGTTTAGTACGTACCTCCACGTGAACCCCCCTCCCCTTCCCCGCACTCAGGTAGATACGAACGTAGCCGACAAAGAAACGTTATTGAAAGTTCGTTAAACACAGTTTATAACAAAATTGACTAGTTTCTGTTCACATCCTTGGGCATATCACTTACTGAAAGTTCCTCGATTTAAGTAATATCGCAATCATTCGAGAACCGGTCACTCATTAGTGGTGGGACAAGAGTAGAACTGGTCTAGTTGGCGTCTCAGTGCCTGCACCTGCCTTTTTAAGTGTTTCCATTCCTAATGTTCACGGGAGCAACCAGAAGTGTTTTCGTTGCTCTTTTGGTTGGCTGGTGGCAAAAAATATGGATGACTTACGGAAAACTAAATACAATCCTCTTCATACTAAGTAACAATAGCAATCCACCGTATTGTGTTTAGGCAAGCAAAACATCTATGTTTGGACTATCTACTGAAGTGAAGAGCTTTGCTTACCTGAACGGGAACGAAAGACAATAAGAAAGTAACACGTAGATCCATTATGCATGGGTCGGCGGTTCGGCACAGTTTGTCCGTGATCAATGTAGGTATCGCATACACACACAGATTGACTCCAACGCGAACTGGTTCGCAAACATCAACAATAACAAAGTAGCATATTGTAGGTACCTACTAATCGCTCCGATGGTTATATTGAGATTTAATACAACGTCCAGTAAGTAGACTGTACCTATTTATTAATAGAGAAACAAGATGTCGGTATTTTGGTATTTGTGCCTAACGACAGCACCGACTCCGCTCCGGCTCCGACGCCAATATACGAGTACAATCATACATAGTTACAGTTGGGGAGGGTGTTCCCAGTGTTCCCAGGGTGTTCCAAGGTACGCGCCGGACATCCGCACGTAAATAATTGTGATTCCGTTGTAGGTATGAGGAGCAAGTCGTGGTTTCCACTTTAATTTTATTTAAATTAATTATATTAATTTGTGAGAATTTCTATCATTTCATTCATTTTTTTTTAATATTTGTTTCGCCAAATTGACGCCGCCCGCCTGGTGGTAAGTCGTGACGACGTCTAGCGATTGTGGGCCACTCTCACAGCACACAATACTATAGAGAGTGGCCCTCAACTTGACGACCTACTGATGTGCCTCTTCACGCTCCACTTAAAGAACCCTAGATTATATGTGGGAGGAGACACGTGCACAGGCAGGGCGTTCCAGGCCGCTATCGTTCGGCAGAGAAACGAACAATCTATAATACGGATAGCCCGTCGCTGCATAGCGTCGAGAGCGTCCAGCAGATACTTCTCGGAGCCGTCCCAGAGGTGAGAGCAGTATTCGACACAGGGTCTAATCTGCGTCTTTCGTTCGTCGTTCGGTGGTGCCGTTGGTGGTCGTTCGGTGTAAAGAATCTCATGCATTTTCGAGAAAAGGTTATTGGAAAAGACTGTCAACAGTTAAACCAATGACATTCCATGTCAAAGAGTTTTGCCAGGGCATTAACTAGTTTGGTATCGTAGGTATTACTTATTAGCATTTCTTAAACTTTCGCAAAATTTACACTGTTGTATCATTTCGTACATTTTGTAGCAAATCATACAAAATTTGAAACATTCCGCATTTAGTCGCAAATTATACACTCTATGATATGTTACGAGTATTTTGAGTCATTAGCAGTTTGGTAACTATTCTAACTCATTTGGTATCATTATCAAAACAGCTATGACTGTACAGTGACTTACAATTTCTAGACAAAGGTATGAAACCAAGAAATGAAGTTTGTTGTTTTTTTTAACTCAAAGTGTATTTTGATGAATTGAAAGTGTTATAAAACTGTATAGTGCCGCCCTAGTCTATATTTTTAATATCATGTTTACGTAAAGAAAACATCGATTTTGATTTTCGCATCCGTCAAAATAATATAATACGTACTTAACCTATACGTTGTACAGCAGGAAACGTCAAAGGAAAATGAAAATTATTGATGAACGGCTGACAAAAATTACAAACGATTACTTAAATGGGTTAATCACACTTAAAGTTTGCAGTCTATGCAGTTTTTGCATTATGTTGCCAGCTTATTGCTTGTCAATTGTAACTTTTTGCTTCGTAAAATGGGGCCGTGGGAATTCCCTGTAGTAGGTATTCTTTGTGTCTTGGAACTGTTTTTATTGTGAAGATGCTTTGAAAAAGGTTTATTTAAATAAAAGTATTTTTGTCAGGTAGGAAGTGAAAAGGGTAATTTTAAGTTTATGAAATTTGTGGACTACTGTACGTTCAGTGTATGTAAATGATACATGTTGTAAAAGTACATAAGTGATAAAAGTTTTTTAAGATTACGATTATAAATGGACCAACAATAAATAAAGTTGATATTTTGCGAAAATGTATAATTTGCGACTAAATGCGGAACGTTTCAAATTTTGTAAGATTTGCTACAAAATGTACGAAATGTTACAACAGTGTAAGTTTTGCAAAAGTTTAAGAAATGCTAATAAATCGTTGTATCATGTAGTGTTCATGAGTTCTAGCAAAACAGATCAAATGAGAATAAGTGTTCCCAATTGTGGTCGAAGGGATTGAATGAAAAGTGAACTATACCGTAAAATTGATAACCTAACTCTGAGAATGGCTGCGTGACAGTCACCATTGACAAATTATTCGCACTCCGAGGTCTCTGCTAGTGTCGAGGGGCGTGTGCAGCCAAGCGTGGTGAGCAAACCATCAATAACACCTGACGTCACTGCCCTCCCTCCACTCTGGGGCTCTAATATCTATCTACCTCACCAACTACGCCCGCTGAACAACTAAATTGTACCTGTTACAAAATAATATTGTTATTTGCCATAAATACTTCATTCAATGCTGAGGCATTATTATTCCCCCAGTTGTCACGATAGGTACCGACATCCACGTACATCCCCGTCCCATGTGGGTCGACCTCTAGCTCCGATCACCACTGCCTCAAGCCACGACTGGAGACGTACTCGTAGGTACTTAGTTCTATTCAAATAATTGGTCATCATCATCAGTCAACAGAAGCCGCAGAAATTCAGCGGGTTTCAGGACAGGATAGGACAGGACATAAGTGACAACCCACTGCCGCCGCTTCTTTCTTCGCTTTTGTACGTTTTGTTCGTTCATAAATAATACAAAAACTGTAAACAATATGAGGAGTGACGCGACTTTGAGGTAAAGTTGTTATGTACGTACGAGATAATTTAGTGGCCATTACCATTACCACCGGCTGCTATTATGACGTTAGATTTTTGAGGCTGATAGCGGTCATTATTTGACGATGTATTCGTACCTAACACGTGTATAATATAATATCATGCTACATCTTCACGATGAAACGACTGGATTAGGTACCTCGGTACCTACTGGATGACTTTAGATAGATAGTTGTCAAAACTGAGTGACAGCTGCGTTTTACTATATTCTAGGCAGTGAACGAAAATTTCGTACACTGATAATAGGACGAGATTCCTTTCCTGTGAGACGCATGAGTAAATTATGGACAAATATAACATAGCTACCATAGTCACAGGGAGGGGCTCGTGGTCTAGTGGTAACCGAAAATGTTAACACATTGCAAAGGTTAAGCATCATCCACTCAGACCGGTCTTAAGATGGGTGACCATTTAATAAGACATTGAGACTACTCCGTGCCTCGGAGAGTACGTTAAGCCGTCGGTCCCGGTTGTCATACAAACATCTATGGCAGTCGTTAGGGGTAGTAGAACCCCTTAGTAAAAATCAAACCGTTAGACCGGTCGGATTTTTTACAGAGCTCCGATATCGCCCAGGGGTTGTGAAGGTCAGATGGCAGTCGCTTCACGGAAAATATAGAAGTTGAGCCGAATCAAAGTTAGACTGGTAAGCCGACTCCAACTGGTTTGGGGAAAATGCTCGATGGATGATGATACCATAGTCACTTGTGGTAGGTACTCAACCGATGCTAATGTCCAATATGCCTACTCTATGGTGTAAGAATGTCACACACACGCACATGAAACCAAGCCATAAAATAAAGAAAAAACACACACATGCCAGCCATTCAGTGGTGAACAAGTGAACGCTCTGCGCGACGAATGTTAATTGATTAGTCGCGGTTCGACACCGGGCCGTTCTAGTACCTACTGGACATTACAGCTCAGCCTTCGACGTAAGGACTACTATGAAGTACACTATGAAGGTATATATTTTTGTATTTCAAAGCAATGAGTTTGCTTAAACTATTCTTAAAATATTAGGCTGACGAAGCTACGATGACCAATTGGTCATCGTGGCTCAGTTGGTCAAAGCAGTCCCCCTGTTAGGGAATGGTCGTGGGTTCGAGTCCCGCCGATGACATCAGTTTTTGTGCTCTATTTATAATTTCTTTCTTAACATTTATGAAGGTATATACTAACAGTCATCACTATCGGCATTTCGTCACCATCAAGTGTTTATAACTAGAGATTCTATCCGTGAAGTTGTCACGCTATATTTATCACAAACCAAACATTCACAGACAGTAATTACTGTTCTGTTTTTCTACAATTATACATTGTGGGCAGCTGCTATAGTGCCTGTGATTGGACGAAACCTGAATGACAGGGCACTATAGTAGGGAGGTAGTTAGGTACCCCAATGACATCAACTTATTTTTTTTTTTTTTTTTTTCTTTCTGGCAACAAATAGAATAGTAACAGTTGGTATAAACTTATTCTACGGCCCGTAGATAAATACCTTAAAACTAAGAATACATATAGATATTACAAAATGTATATTAGTAATAGAATCTTAAGACTATTGTTAGTACACACTTCACTATCGCACTTCGGTCTTTTTGCGTACCAGTGGTAGCGATCCGCGGAAGCGACGGAACACCACGCCCTGTGGCCAGAAGGTTTCCTCCATGACGAGGCTCAGTCTAGTGTTGGGCACTCGCACCACGAACGACAGGAAACTGACGTTAAGGCTCGCCTCCAACAGCTGCACTCTCGGCGTGAAGTTGGCCTTCTTGCGCACGTACTGTCCGATGTCATCCGCCTTAGTGGTGTAGTGTAGGCGGGAGACATACACGGGTGTACTCGGTATTGCGGCCTGCAGCGCTGGGCTGGACTGCGCTGCATCGGTGCCGCAACGGTTCACTTTGGTTCGTGATCGGCGCTTCCTTTGCACTGTCACGAAACCATCAGTAGCCACATCCGGTACCTTCTGTGATAGTGGCTTCGGTGGAGCGGTCGTTGTGCTGATGGTGACGAAACTTTGTCGTTTCATGGGGGCTGTAGGTACGGGCAGCGGAGCGGGGCGCGGGGTTCGCGCGGCCTTACAGGTAGGGGCCGCGGGGGCGGGTGCAGTGCGGGGCATTGCACGCTCAGCACTCGATGACGGCGACAAAACTGCTGACGCGTAACTCGCATTGAGGTCAGCTTCACGACGCATGTTTATGTTGGCGTTAGGTGGTGACCTAGATACCGCTGTAGACTCGCGCAAAGTAATAAGTTCTTTACGCAAACTCACAACGATATCCTCGGTCGTTGCCAACCTCGTCTGGACGTCCGCCAAGCTCGCCTTTAAGGACACTATGTCCTTTAAAAGGCAGGTAACGTCGACGTGGTCGAATGTGACCGGAGGAAGCTTCGATAAGTCCTGGGCCACAAACGTAGGCACGTCGTCGGGATCGGTTGCCTTAAGCAGCGTGATGATGTCTTGTATGCTTTTTGTTGTCCCGTCACGCCTGCGGGACACCATCTGGTCGCTCTTATTGAGCACGCTGTACAGTAGCCGCTTAGAGGCAGCTATCTCTTCCTGGCTGAAACTCGACGAACAGATCTGGATAGCCGACCGCCCGTCCATCACATCCAGCTTCTGTTGCAGGAACGCCAGTAACTCATTTGGGACGAGTTGCGAACTCATCGCGATACGTGCAACGGCTGACGCCGCGCTACACTATTACGAGTAGGTATTAGTCAGCACACGCGTCCGCACCAAAACGCGGCCCAAACAAGACTGACTGAACACTGAACTTAATAATGACTTTTCGTACTATGTGGTGATTGATGTTGCATTACCAGGATATAGCCCCCAGACCTACTCATAGAACCTAGAAATGTAGGGGAACATAGAAACACGTTCAACTTTCACCGGTAATATCAAAGTTTTTAAAATATCGAAGAAGAAAAATCTTGTGGGAAGATGGGGTTCAAATACTTACTTAGGTACCCTAAGTCACGTCGTCGGGATCGGTTGCCTTAAGCAGCGTGATGATGTCTTGTATGCTTTTTGTTGTCCCGTCACGCCTGCGGGACACCATCTGGTCGCTCTTATTGAGCACGCTGTACAGTAGCCGCTTAGAGGCAGCTATCTCTTCCTGGCTGAAACTCGACGAACAGATCTGGATAGCCGACCGCCCGTCCATCACATCCAGCTTCTGTTGCAGGAACGCCAGTAACTCATTTGGGACGAGTTGCGAACTCATCGCGATACGTGCAACGGCTGACGCCGCGCTACACTATTACGAGTAGGTATTAGTCAGCACACGCGTCCGCACCAAAACGCGGCCCAAACAAGACTGACTGAACACTGAACTTAATAATGACTTTTCGTACTATGTGGTGATTGATGTTGCATTACCAGGATATAGCCCCCAGACCTACTCATAGAACCTAGAAATGTAGGGGAACATAGAAACACGTTCAACTTTCACCGGTAATATCAAAGTTTTTAAAATATCGAAGAAGAAAAATCTTGTGGGAAGATGGGGTTCAAATACTTACTTAGGGTACTATGGGGCCGGAAAGATGAGGGCAAAATTGACCTGGGGTGCTTAGTTTACATATTTAAACTACAACATAGCAGCCTGTGAGGGGGGGGGGAGGTGACCCCAGACCTACTCATAGAACCTAGAAATGTAGGTGACATAGAAACATGTCCAACTGTCACCGGTAGTATCAAGGTTTATGGGAAGTGGGATGGGAATTGGGATTTTTTTTATAGGAAGAGATGGAGTTTTTTTCCTGTGGGTGTTCAAGGGGGGTCCGAAAATGAAGTCAAAATTGACCTGGGATGCTTAGTTTCCGAGATATCGGGTACTGGAAATCTTGGGTATTTTTGTGGGATGGGAATTCCCGGTATTTTTTTTTGCAGGTGAATAGAATACGTCTCGGTAGGTGTTTTTTTTTTTTATATATTTGCTTCGCCAAATTGACGCCGCCCACCTGGTGGTAAGTCGTGACGACGTCTAGCGATTGTGGGCCACTCTCACAGCACATAATACTATAGAGAGTGGCCCTCAACTTGACGACCTATTGATGTGCCTCTTCACGCTCCGCTTAAAGAACCTTAAAGAAGATTATATGTGGGAGGAAACACGTGCACAGGCAGGTCGTTTCAGGCCACTATCGGTCGGCAGAGAAACGAACGTTTAAAACGTTCGGTTCTCGCGAACATGCTATCCACTGTGTGGGAGTTGCATCTCTGCCCGGCACGCGTTGTTCGGGATCGGAAGGAAGAGGGTGGGATCAGATTGAAGAGCTCTTCAGAACACTCGCCGTGGTAAATACGGTAGAATGCGGCCAAGGAAGCTATTGTTCGGCGCTGAGCTAGCGGCTCAAGGCTTCCCGTTACCTCCGAACAATCTATAATACGGATGCAGCGGCGTGCATAGCGTCGAGAGCGTCCAGCAGATACTTCGCAGAGCCGTCCCAGAGGTGAGAGCAGTATTCGACGCAGTCTAATCTCGAAGAAAACACGTTTGATTTTTTTGCAAATGGCAAGGAAATTCATTATTTTGCGTGCTGTTGCTTGTTGTGGTCACATTTTTTTTTTTTTACGTGGTCGGTGATGCATTTACGCACTTCACCGTCTCGCTTGGGGGGGAGCGAGACGGCTTCGTGTGGGACTCCCGGCCCTAGGATTAAAACGGGCCGGACTACCCACTAAAACCTATCCACGGTGTTTCTCCTTCGCCTTAGCCGGGCCGCCGGATAGGCAGGAACTGTTAAGCAACAGCGGCCCGGCAAAGGGGCGCTCTTTCAAGCTCTACTCGGGGGTGCCTAAACCCCCCCTGATCAACACAGAAGCGACGCCCCCGAAACACATAAGGGGCGTCGGACTCCTCAGGGCCATTCGCGTGAGCGGTGGGCCCCCCGACCCACCGCCCACGGCCCTATCAGTCGGGGGCTTGGGCGTAGGCAATGCGCCGTCGCCCCCTGACTGGTGCCCGCCGGGGCGGGAGCGTACGGCCTGCACGCTCCCGCTCACGCAGGGCCTCTCTCTTCGCCGCCATCACCTCCCGAGCGAAGGAAGCGACAGCGGCCCAACATTCTTCGCTGCCGGCCATGGATTGAATGACGGCCGGCAGCGAACCTACTCTGCCGATAACGCCCGTGAGGGCCAACCTCGGCGAGTCCCAGGCGGCGCACACGAAGAGCGTATGCTCCGCCGTATCTACGGCGCCGCCTGCGCAGTGATGACAATCAGGCTCCGAAAGGATCCCCACCACTTCCCACAGGAATTTGGCAAAACAGCCATGACCCGTGAGAAGTTGGGTGAGGAAGTAGGTCGGAGCCCCCTGCGCGTGCTCCACCCACTGGCGGAGTACGGGACCGATGGCCCCCACGAGCACCCGGCTCGCGGTGGGAGCCGCACATCTCAAGGCCCATTGCCGGAACAGATCGTCGCGAGCCTCCTGTCTCCAGCGATCGACCTGCTCCGGCAACGGGCGACCTCCTTCTTGTCGCACCAGGGCGCCCTCCTCGTAAACCCTCTTCAGGACCACCGCCTCGAGATCCCACGGGGGACTCTGTGCCAACAGGCACGCCGCCTCAAAAGACACGGTGCGGTACGCCCGTGCAGCCCTCTGCGCCGCGATCCGCTGCGGTCGTCGCAGCTGAACCACGTTCGCGGCGCTGAGGGCATCCGCCCAAATAGGCGCTCCATAGAGCGCCTTGGAGCGTACCACACCCTCGTAGAGACGCAATCGGCAGGGTTAGGTTAGGTTAGAACTGTTGCCACTGAACTGATCCCAGAACTGGTGCCAGACAAAAAACAATGCAACCAAACCGTCAGTTTATTGACAATGAAAGGAAATTAATTATTACTAAACCGAATATTCGATATGATCTCTCGACTAAATCATTATTAGTCTAATGAAGCATTAGTTTAACTAAAATTAGTGCAAATGAAAATTCGGTCAAATGACATTATTCCAAATAAATAATTATTCTAAATAAAATTCTACCAATTAAATATTCAGTCAAATGAATAATTATGTGAAATGACTTTATTGTAACTGAAATTAGTCGAAGTAATTTTCGACCAAACGTTGTTATACCAAACAAGGGTGAACCGTAGTATAGCAGTAGGATGGCGTTTTACGTTCATTTACGCGATTTAAGGCCCTGCCGCGTTGCTTGTGAGTTTAGCAGACTACCGATTTTTTGATCAATTACAGTTGCAACGTAATAGTATAGCAGTAGCATGGCGTTTCACGTTCATTTACGCGACTTAGGCCCCTGTACTGTTGTCCAGTAACAATAACAATTAGTATTAGTACACACATTGTGGGAGTCACCCGCCCGCTCCCCGACATCACCACCGGTGGACCGCCGTCACCGCCGGCTCGACACTGTAACTGTAAACTGACATCTGACATTGTACAAGTGATTCATTGTGATAAATATAGCCAGATGTAACGGTAACTTATAACTTTCAGGCTGACAACCTCTACGTCTCACTGTGAGACTTTATTGTACGTTACGAACAATATTTACAAAATATCGTTTAAAACCCACAAATGATACCTAGTAGGTATAGTAGGACCTACTTAATATACATATCATACAAATGTCAAGCCACCTGTTGCTTCCTTATTCCTTCCCACAGATGACAGAGCGCTAGATGACCCACGATGACGGACCGGGTGTGCCCACGTGTCGCCAGTCAGGGGTCACCCTCCTCCCCGACCGTAAACCACATATTGTGTAGGTAATGTCACGTAATGTGCAGTTTTATGAGGGCTCAGAACGTTACGAATACTAGGACAGAGATTAAATTCTTGATAACATGTACCGACCTATATTACTTATAGCACTGTAGCGTTTAGTGCTCAGCAGGGAGCGTACCGACTCATACAACAGATCTATTAGTTAAATGTGTTAGTTCTCTGTTGGTACTTCAATAATGAAAACACAAACGACGGATTTATCCGTCAGCTACATTCCAATCGTAGTTCCAGTTCATATTAGCTGTTGCCCGAGTTCGCCGAATGGGTGAAGTTACCCAAGTAGTACTCGTATTACACTTGCCTATACGAGTAGTAGCCGTAGCACCATCACTATACGAGTAGTAGGCGTAGCACCATCACCATACGAGTAGTACTTACTTACCTGCCGCAGTTGGTATAGAACTTCAGATGGCCGAGTCTAGACATTAGACAATTTATTTACTTAAACCTGATCATTAAGAAGTGGTTGTTTTGAACTTTTGATTGGTTTTTTAAAAGATAAAATTAATTAATCCTGCTTAAGTGTTAATTGTTAAGCAGATTTGGTTTTAAGCTTAGTGATACATTTTAGGGTACCGTAGTTCAAGTTCGGAATCCTTATAGTTTCGTCATATCTGTCCGTCCGTCTGTCCTCGGCTTTCCTCCTAAACCGTGAGTGCCAGAAACATAAAACTTTGCATGGATATGTGTATTTACTACATTGACAATATGCTAAACGAAAATTATGAACAATATTTTTTTTTGGGGTACCTCCCCTTATACGTAACCGGAATTCGTTTATCTTTTTTTGTGCCTACCCCGGAGTGTGGGGAGTTTGGGGAGGATGGGGAGTGTGGGGTGTCAATAGATAGGTCTTTTAAAAACACTAAAACTTTATAGCTCATTTTTAGTGTTCCGTAGTTCATGTTTCGGAACCCTTATAGTTTCATCACGTCTTTTCTAAGCTTTCCTCCTAAACGTGAGTGCTACAAACATAAAACTTCGCATGGATAAATATGTGTATTTACTACGTTAACAAAGTGTTAAAAGAGAATTACGAAAAATATTTTTTTATGGTAGTCCCTGTTATGGGGGCGGGGCCCCAAGAGATTCGACTACGTCCTCGCCGTCCGCCCTGGACCCCAACTTGACCACGGTAACGCAGTAGCAAGTTGGGTGACCGAACGTCGATATCGAGACTTGAGTGGCCAACATTGCGATTAATTGTGCTATCATGGATATGCCTGACGAGACCCCCGGTACTGACACTGCCCTTTCCCGGGCAGTCTCAGCCGACGACCTACCGCATGAAATACGGAATTCGATGCCTCTTGATTTGGGGGCTCGCGTCGCGCCGCCTAGTTGCAGCGCAACGTCGACGCCCCAAGGAAATGTTGCTGCTGGGACTGACGGTGGGTCAGCTCCCAGTAGTGTGAAGGGTAAGGGCCGTTCTGCTTCGCAGAAGAGGACCCTCGAGAAGGGGGGGCTGCCGCGCGACCGGAGCACTAGTTGCTCTGGGTGGGGGTCCCTCCTCTCCAGCGATTTGGAGGAGGAGGTGCCGGTGAAGCCGGTGCGCACGCGTCTCGACGCCTACAGAAAGCGCCCGCCAACACCACCCCCGTCATCTGTGCCGTCCCTGCGCAGTCGCAGGGATATCAGTGTGCCGCCCGCGCGGGAGATAATGAGTATTTTCTCCCGCATGAACGCGGCCATGCGGGGGAGTAAAAATATGTCGGGGAGGAAGAAGATTGTGGCTTCACTGGTGGATGAAGCCCAATCCTCCCTCGACAAGCTCCTCGAGCGGAGCGTCACAGAGGAGGAGGCGAAGCTCCGCAAGCAGGTTGCGAGCCTGGAGGTGGAGCTCACTGCCTCCCGAAAGGAGATGGAAGATCTCCGTCGGGAGGTCGCTGAGTTGACCAAAGCGGTCAAGGCACCTCCAGGTCCCATGCCACCTCCTCCTCTGACGGCTGGACCAGCGCCGAAGACGGCGCCTAGGACCGCGCCCACCATGGCGCCCGGCTCGCCGCCGAAGCCTGTACCGACTACGGTGCAGGCCTCGCGGTCCTGGAGGACCGGGCGTACCGCCCTCCGCTAGCGCGTCCCGCGTTTTCATACGCGGCGGCTGTTGGCGGTGCTCCCGCTGTCCGCCGCCCCGCTCCGCCCCCGTCCGCTTCAGCGAACCGGATGCCGGCCGAGACCGCGGCCCAGGCGCGGAAGGCCAAGGGGCGCGGTAAGAAGAGTGGCACCCCTGCCGCCTCGTCTTCCTCTAACGTCGCTCCCGTTGCTTCCTTACATCCCTCCAGACGCGAGGGATGGGAAGTAGTGGGAGCCAAGAAGAGGAAGACGAAGGCTGCCAAGAAAGCGGCCAAAGCCGCCGCGGCGAAGGCGCCGAAGAGGCCCCGCCCCCCTCGCTCCACCGCCGTCGTCCTGACGGTGACGACGGTAGGTGTGGAGAAAGGGGTGGGGTACGCCGACGTACTGAGGACCGTGAAGTCCTCAGTCAACCTCTCGGCCCTCGAAATACAAGGGGGGCTCCGGTGCAAGATGACACGCACCGGGGCTCGCCTACTCGAGGTCTCCGGCGCCTCCAGCGGCCCTAAAGCTGACGCCCTAGCGGCTCAGCTTAGGGTCGCGCTGGACGAAGAAGCCGTCCGCGTCACCAGACCCACCAAATGCGCCGCATTGCGCATCACGGGTCTGGATGACGCGGCCACGACGGAGGAAGTTGTCTCCGCCGTCGTGGAGGCGGGCGGCTGCCCCCGTGACCAGGTGAAGGCTTCAGATATCTCCTTCGGCTCCACTGGTCACGGGATGACAGTCGTCCAGTGCCCCGTCGCGGCGGCACTGAAAGTGGCGGACGGACGAAGCCTCCTCGTAGGGGTTTCCTAAAGGCGCAGGTGCACCTCCTTCGTGCCCGGGAAACCAGATGTTTCCGGTGCATGGTGGTGGGGCACGTCGGAGTGCAGTGTACAGCGGAGGTCACCGTGGGCGATCGGTGCTTCCGCTGCAGCCGGCCCGGTCACAAGGCAAGTGCCTGTGACGCCCCGCCTCGCTGCTTTAGATGCGAGGCGGAGGGCAAGACCGCGGATCACCGGGTCGGCAGCACAACCTGCGCCGCCTCGAAGCCAAAACCTCGTCCGTCCGCTGAGAGCGGTGGGGGTGCAGCCCTTGCGCGGCCAGTTGCTTCGCGGCGGGATGCGGTTATGGACGTCAATTAATGTCTGACGCCCGTATCCGTATCCTGCAAGTGAATTTGAACCACTGCCGTGCTGCTCAGGATCTTCTGTACCAGAGCATCCGGCAGTGGTCCATAAGCTTGGCCGTGGTCGCCGAGCCGTACTACGTCCACCCGGGAAGCCCGGTGGACGAGGACGGCTCGGCCTGTTGTATCTTTGGGGGGTCCGCCGCAGACAACTCGCGCCTTGCGATCATTGCAAGGGGCCGCGGGTGTGTTGCGGCGGACTATGATGGGTTGGCAGTCGTGGCCACCTACATCTCGCCGAACATTGACGAGTCTCAGTTTGAGCTATGGCTCACTGAGCTCGACGTCGTCTTCGCTGCGTGCCGTCCTCGCCCTGTCCTGCTCCTGGGAGACTTCAACGCCTGGAGTGAGGCGTGGGGCTCCCGGGAAACCAGGGACAAGGGGAGGCTTCTTGAGGACTGGACCAGAACACGTGGTCTGGAGGTCCTCAACCGGGGGAATGTCGCCACCTTTTGGCGGCGGGGGGGGGAATCGATCGTGGACGTAACGTTCGCATCCCCTGACATCGCCCGCCGTATTACAGGCTGGCGCGTGGAGGAGGGTGAGGAGACGCACTCGGATCATCGGTACATCCGGTTCGATGTCGTCCCCCCACCTGACCTCCCACAGCCGGTGGCAAATCCCCCGGATCCGCGTTGGGCACTTCACCATCTGGATCGGGAGGCTCTCCTGGAGGCATCCATCGTGCAGGCCTGGATTCCGGCGCCGGACCGGCCTGCCGATGTGGATGCCGAGGCGGAGTGGTTCAGGAGAGCCATGTCGCAAATCTGTGATGCGGCGATGCCTAGGGTTACACCCAGACCGGCCAGGAAGCAGGTGTACTGGTGGTCGCCGGAGATTGCAGAGCTGCGCGCAGCATGCATCTCCGCCCGCCGCCGGTACACCAGGTTTCGCCGGAGGCGTCGCCGCCCAGACGACGCGGCAGCCCGAGAGGCGGAGCTTTTTCAGGCATACAGGGAGGCTAAAGGTAATCTCCAGGAGACGATAAAGCGGGCCAAGACGGCGGCCCGCGAGGAGCTCCTGGAGACCCTGCAGCAGAACCCATGGGGGCGACCGTACCTACAGGTCAGGGAGAAACTCCGACCTAGGGCACCTCCACTGACCCAGAGTCTCCAGCCGCAGCAGCTGGAGCGGGTCATGGGCTCCCTGTTTCCGACGAGCGCGGAGGAGCACGTCCCTCCGCGCATGGCTCCGTCTCTGCCCGACGCGGATAGCACCAGCGAAGACGACGTACCCGAAGTCAGTGTGGGGGAGCTAGGTGCGGCAGTACTCCGGCTTAAACGCCGGAAAATCACTGCCCCCGGACCCGACGGCATTCCTGGCCGTGCATGGGTCCTGGCCCTCGAAGAACTCGGGCCTCGACTGATGGGGCTCTTTAGCGCATGCCTCGAAAGGGGCCAGTTTCCCAAGGTGTGGAGGACGGGGAAACTGGTCCTGATCCGTAAGGCGGGGCGGCCGGTGGACTCACCGTCCGGATACCGGCCGATCGTGTTGCTCGACGAGGTGTGTAAGCTCTTTGAGCGAATTATCGCGGAACGCCTCGTCGAGCATCTCACGAGTGTGGGGCCAGACCTGGCGGATAACCAGTTCGGTTTCCGTCGGGGACGCTCCACCGTGAGCGCGATCATGCGCGTGAAGAGCCTGACGGAGGAAGCAGTCTCGCAGGGCAAGGTGGTGGTGGCGGTGTCTCTTGACATCGCCAACGCGTTCAACACCTTGCCATGGAGCTGCGTTAGGGAGGTGCTCGTGTATCACGAAACGCCTCTCTACCTCCGTCGTATTGTCGGGGCCTATCTCTCGGAGAGGGCCATAGCTTTCCCCAGCTGGCTCGGGCCAGCTCGGCGAGATGTGTCGTGCGGTGTTCCGCAGGGGTCGGTCCTGGGGCCGCTTCTGTGGAACATCGGCTACGACTGGGTGCTGCGGGGTGCGTTGCCTAGGGGTGTCGGCGTAACGTGCTACGCCGACGATGTCCTCGTCACGGCGCGGGGTGCAACGTACCAGGAGGCAGCACTCAAGGTCACGACGGGTGTTGCTCGAGTCGTGGGTCGGATACGGCAGCTGGGACTGGAGGCCTTGCACAAGTCCGAGGTTCTGTGCTTTCACAGACCTCGGAACGGTCCACCAGAAGGTTCCAGCATAAATGTGGGAGGCGTTAGCATCGGCATCAAGCCCTCGATGAAGTACCTAGGGATCGTACTTGATAGCCGATGGATGCGTCATTGTTCCAATGGCGCAAGGAGGCGCTGGAGCGGGACCACAGGCCTGCGTCTCAAGAAATCGAGTACCAGCGGTCCCAACTCCGCCAGGATCTCATGGAGTCATGGAGGGTGCGACTTGAGCAACCCAAGGGGGGTGCCACCATCATCGCGGCGGTGAGACCGATCAAGGACGATTGGCTGCAGAGGCAGCATGGTGACCTCACGTACCGTGCGACGCAGATGGTTGCCGGGCATGGATGCTTCGGTAGCTATCTGTTTCGCATGCATCGTGAGGTCACACCCCGGTGTCAACACTGCGAGGTTTCCGACGACGACACCGCACTCCACACGTTGGTGGAGTGCTCAGCGTGGGCGAGTCAGCGCCGGGACCTCGTAGTGGGTCTGGGCGTGGATACCCTCTCGCTGGGGACCATGCTTCAAGCCATGGTATCCAGCGGGAGTAGGTGGAACGCGGCCGTGTCCTTCTGCGAGCAAGTCATGCTCGCGAAGGAGGCGGCCGGGAGGGAGAGGGAGCGTACCCTCCCCGCCGAGTTCCGTAGTCGGCGGCCAGGCCGCCCCAGACTACGCGACTACGCCCAAGACTATCGTCCTCCATGATCGGGGCCTGAGGACGGCAGGATCGCCACCCACCGTCCTTACAGAAGCAGGCTAGAAGGGTTGCGTGCTGCGGGGCCTTTGCCCCATAGCACGCAACCAGATTCACTCACTGACGCGGGATAAAACCCGACCCCAATGACGCGGGATTCTCGTCCCGACCAAACACCCACAGAGACCACAGGGGTGGTCAAAGTCCGCCGGGCGCCACTGGACATACCCTCTGCTAGTAACCAGGGACGCCCGGCAACGGACGTTAGAGCGGCCGCGGCCTTAGGCCACGGAATTAAAAAAAAAAAAAAAACAAAAAAAAAGTCCCTGTTATGAACACTTTCAAGGAAGACTATAACGGATCCGATAACTCTGTTAGTTCGGGAGTTATATGACTCAAAACCCTATTTTATGTGTGGCCTGACGGCCTGACAACCACTTGGCTGGTTTTAATTATAAATTTACATAATCCAGATAAAGCGTTAAGCAGATTTGGCTTTAAGCTTAATGATACTATGTTAGTAAGTATCGCAATATAACACTATCAGTATGACTATGTCTACATTTATGTATGTGCGAGTACGACATGTATACCTTAGCCCAAGTCCAGTGTTGACAGGCGGACCTCAACTTCATGGTAGCATATTGTATTTACTCATATATAGGTACTGCAAACACACTCATTTCATTACAGTTCCATTATGTAAGTATATTATGGCTGCAGCCCGGACTAATGCTCAGATAGAGGTGACGCTTCTGTACGTAGGTACTTGGAACACAGAGAGCGCGCTTGCTTCTCTTCCCTTCCCTGACCTGCTTCACTCACAGGGACTCACTGTGCGTACTTCATTAAAATATAAAGTTAAGCTTAAGCATCCAACTTACGATTTAATTCGTTAAATTACTTAAACACCTACTTACTTGTTGCGGTACGCTCCTAATTCATGTCATACATGTCATTTTCCGTAATGACAACACACTTGGTGTCCTCTCAGGGACAGACTAGCTAGTACACATGGAATACCTGCATAGATTCAATCTGGGGCACACTTGTTCCTGTAGTTGCGGCTTGCAGCAGCAGCTTGCAGCCGCATTTGACTTGGTGCACGTGGAATTATTACTCGCCAAAATTAGAATATTTTGAAAGTACTTTCAATTATTATTTCGGTTTGGTTTTATGGAAAATAATCCGAGTTTATTGTTAATCAGCTTTAATACTGAGACCTATGTCTTTGATTATCTTCCGTGGAGTACCCACCTATACCATACCTATAGGTTAGACAATCAAAAACTGACCCTTGTTTGTACCACACTCGATTCAATTCTTTCCAATGGCTCAGTGCTCTCAGTAGCGACCGTTAATTCCAATACAGCTATTAACGATGGAGATTCAAGCTCCCTTCTGTCTCCAATGGACTTTTCTTAGATAAACGTCTAAGTTGACAATAAATGACAATCACTCTAAATCACTGTTATGTATCACATTAGTATCACATTAGTACTTACGTACCTACTTCCAGTAGTTTTTGGCGGGAATAATGACATATACGAAACAATCCGGATTTGCTTTTTAAAATAGACTACTTTCTTAATATAGGTACCTACGTCATCTATAGAAAACCATAATACTGGTGTAAGAAGTGACGGTAGTGGTTGTTGAATGGTCTTGGATGGGGTTTGAGGCAGGGGGGTTTGTTTCATACAAATAAAAAAATTTAATTATATACTAGGTCGCCGCAGTCGCGAAACGTCCCGTTACGCTGCAGCATATATTTGAGCGAAGCGAGATCGAAATTCAAAATTCTGGCTTCGTAATAACCTGGGTAATTCTGTAAGCTTTTGATGAGTGCAAGAAAATCCGAAATCGGCCGAGTATTCGCCGAGAAACAATTTAACATAAATCATTTGAAAAATAATTTGAGTCACCCGTTGAGAGCTCCGCTCGCCTTCGGTTCGCTTCGCTCAATTATATTAAACTAGGTCGCCGCAGTGGCGAAACGTACCGTTACGCTGCAGCATATATTTGAGCGAAGCGAGTTTAAATTCAAAATTCTGGCATCGTAATAACCTGGGTAATTCTGTAAGCTATTGATGAGTGCAAGAAAATCCGAAATCGGCCGAGTATTCGCCGAGAAACAATTTAACATAAATCGTTTGAAAAATAATTTGAGTCACCCGTTGAGAGCTTCGCTCAATTATGAACTAATCACAATAATAGTGTAACGCCACCGACCGCAATTGACCGCCACTCACCGACGGAAATTGTGCGCGACCGGCACCTCATAGGTAGTCTCTAAACATACCATACATCATACATCGCGCACATAGATGTGTTCTAAAAACAAAAGGTTAACAAAATGAACAAGAAAAACTGAGTGCCGAACCATAATTTTTTTCACAAATACAAGTGTCCCTCATTATCATTAGTTCAATAATTAATTCAAAAAATTAATGATCATCAGCCCCTTGTTGTTATAATTTTGTAGTTACCGTGAACTGGCCTGTTAACAACAGAGGGTGCAAAATAGAAGAGACCAACTATAGCGAACCCATCTGATGCCCAAAGGCTAAGTATAGAATATGTATCGCTGATCTCTTCCTGCGTTGCGGTTTTAAGTTTGGACAGAAACCATTACAATGATTAGTTACTTATGTTTGGTGTGGAAAGGTTTAGATCACAAACAGGTATAGATCATTCGGAAATCATCGACGCTTTACAGTTTAGAAATATATTTTTACAAACATGCGTTTTTCCTAACAATTAAAATATTATTTCGCTTGTCAGCATTCCAATATCTTCGTTTGTTCATTGCAAATATGCATAGTCAATAAACAAAACTAAAGGTATGAAACGGGAGGGTGTTGCCAGGTTACACATTAATTAGTACAGACAATATAGAAAATCGTTGACCTGTCGCTGTCGCTGTCGGTACCATATTGGGTTTCGGAGCCACTTCGTGTAAATCTCGAATCAAAGAACTTAATTCACTTCTGGATAAAGTCTCTCAGGGGAAATTAACTTTGCAAAAGGTCTCATTACTTGAGCACAACACACCATCTTTCTCCTATTAGTCACATAATTACTACGAGTGCGAGTACCTACTTGTAAGTACTACATATTGTAGGTTAGCTAAGGTGTACAATGCGAAGCTAATGGCCCATTAACTGAAAGTCATCTAATTAAAGTAGCATTGCCGCGTAATAACGTTTAACGTAATACCTTCATGCTTCATCGTCGCGCAGGTGTTGCACAGAGTCACTTGTATTGAACACAAGTTGCACACAAACACAACACCTACTTATACTAAATGGTAAAGTTCCATTTTCAATTAGTTTCAGCGTCCCTTTATTTACAGCGGAAGTGGTGCGCCATCTCTCGAGAGGGAACACACCGGAACACACAAAAAGCCTCCATATACTTGCTGACACACTAAACTTTGTGAATGCCCCAGGAGCGAGGGAGCGAGGGAGCGAGGGAGCGAGGGAGGGACGGATGAGAGAGGGTTACGTTGATTACCATAAGGAGAAAGGTTACAGTCAGTCAGTCGTCAAAATAGATACTTCATGACTCATTGATCAGACTTCTATAGAAGACGTTTGAGGCGTGATGTCATGTTGCCTTTCTAGATTAAATTGAGTACCTAAATTATGCTTCTATTTTCTCAATAGTCGATTTTCCAAATGGAACCGAATATTAATATCCATGCCCATAAATTATTAGATTTATCATGTAAAAAGTAACATTTTACTTGAATTTTGAACTACGTACTTTATTGTTGTTTTGTTTTGATATTAATTTCATTTATAACTAACTAGTGGACCTGACAGACGTTGTCCTGCAAAAAAAGAACCAAATTGTGAATCTAAACCATTCTCGAATCCCCTTGAACACACACAAAAAAATTCATCAACATCGGTCCAGCCGTTTAGGAGGAGTTCAGTGACATACACACGTACAGTAGAAAGATTGCAAATTATTTCCCTGTTTAAATAACACGTACCAAATAAAAAATAATAAATAAATTATTTAATAAAAAACGAACGAAAAACGCCAAGTGCGTGTCGGTCATAACTCCTGAACAAACTAAGTTGGCTAATCCGTTATAGTTTTCTTTCAAAGTTTATTGCATGAACTACCATCACAAATATTTATTTTCAAAAAGATTTTTAAAAGATGTAATCATACCCCAGACTCCGGGGTAGACGCCGGACGGACAGACATTACGAAACTATAAGGGTTCCGAAACTTGAACTACGGAACCCTAAAAAGTAGTACTAACAACTTTGTACACTTCCAAACCGATGGATATCCGACCAAAGCCGAAGCATATGATGACAAGCAGTGTGTAAGTAGGTATTAGATTTTTTCAATTTGAACAAACATTACAATCAGGTAAGTAGTCTCGACTACTCTTAAAATTTTAGCAGGCTCCGTCATCCAAAGTGACGGGGGCATCAGTCACGCTTTCGAGACTCATGCCCAACCTTAAGGGACCCAACGCCTCCTTCAGGAGTATGGCCCTATACGGGGCTCCCGTATGGGCGGCGAGGTTGACGGCCAACAACTCAACGCTCCTTAATAGACCGTTGAGGACCTTGGCCGTCAAAACAATAAGAGGGTACCGCACGATCTCCGGAGAGGCTGCATGTCTCTTAGCCGGGACCCCTCCATGGGACCTGGAAGCGAGAGCCCTTGCGTCATTGTTTGAATGGCTCAAGGAGGCGCTGCAGCGGGACCACAGGCCTGCGTCTCGGGAAATCGAGGGCCAGTGGTCCCAACTCCGCCAGGATCTTATGGAGACATGGAGCGTGCGACTTCTGTTTCGCATCCATCGTGAGGTCACACCCTGGTGTCAATACTGCGAGGTTTCCGACGACGACACCGCACTCCACACGTTGGTGGAGTGCTCAGCGTGGGCGAGTCAGCGCCGGGACCTCGTAGTGGGTCTGGGTGTGGATACCCTCTCGCTGGAAACCATGCTTCATCCAGCGGGAATGGGTGGAACGCGGCCGTGTCCTTCTGCGAGCAGGTCATGCTTGCGAAGGAGGCAGCCGAGAGGGAGAGGGAGCGTACCCTCCCCGCCGAGTTCCGAAGACAGCGGCGAGGGCGCCGCAGTCTCATCTACGCCTAAGATCATCGACCTCCATGATCGGGGCCTGAGGACGGCGGGATAGCCATCCGCCGTTTTTACAGAAGCAGGCTAGAAGGGTTGCGTGCTGCGGGGCCTTTGCCCTACAGCACGCAATCAGATTCACTCACCGACGCGGGATAAAACCGTACCCCAACGACGCGGGATTTTTATAAGAAAGAAAGAAAGAAAGAAAGAAAAGAAAGATTTATTATTCCACACAGGTTACAAAAAATACAAAAACTAAAAAATAAATAATACAAAAAAAAAAAAAATATGAACCATAAATAAATACATATAAATACACTAGTGTGGAATAAACGGCTGTCCCTCAGCGTAATGCTGTCTGCGTGGTGGTGCAAAACAGACAGCGCTGGTTTTTAGGGACGGCCGGATAGTAGTTACATTGAAATGAAAAACGTCACGCGAACACAAGCAAACAAAGAGAAAGAAAACAAAAGAGAGAAAGGAAAAAAAAAAAAAAAAATATTACAAAAAACATAGGTATTAACAATCACAACTTCAGAACTTGTAAATATTATGGCACGTCCATGCCAACACAAGAGCGTTTTACCACCTTCCCTTCGCTTCCATTCAGTGAATGATCGAAATGAATGACGGAAAACAATGACACTTGCTTACTTACAAAATATATAGGACATGACGCGCGCTCGATCGAAACGGATATTTCGACATCCATCTGTCCGGGGTTTTTTAAAAATTCAGCCTATATTGCAGCCAGTAAACAAGTCGACCATTCGTAACAAAAATGCGCATTTGTGTAGTGTACCGCATGTCGTGTCGTATTCCTTGTTGTGTTGCATCGTGTCATGTGCATATTATAAGAAATTGTCTACACTTGCGAGCGGCGCCGACGCGCACAAACTGATTCTGTTAGTACCTATACTACACCGCTACCCATGCATCGGAGACGCGACTCCGCCATCCCAATGGTGAGTACAATCAATACAACCTCCCCCCGCGGTCGCACAGATCCATGGTGATTCTAATATAACCATCATGATAATTGCAGTTAAGCCAAGGAGAGATACACAGTGCGGTGTGCAGTACAAATACCAAGTTTTGTACAGTGCCCCAATGAAAACTACATCCTGCTATATAGCTATATAATACAAAGTAACAAAGAAGAGAAGAGAAAACTAAAGAGTGGCTCACAGAAAAGGGTCAGGGCTACCCCCCAAAGGTTGCACGGAAAAACAATATCAGGGACTGGACACCCGGTCACGTGCCGTCCATGACAGTACCCACCCTCCATGTCGCCCTAAAACTTAGGGTAAGATATTTAAATATATAAATATAATTCATAAGTAATAAAATATATACTCTTAGTTTGGAGACTCAATATTATGTAAACAAAGATATCAGTAAGTGTTTTAGATTTATACCCAGCCGAATCATTCCAAAACAATACAATGAGAATAGAATAGAGTAGTCCGTACCAGATAAACAAATATCCATAAATATATAAAGCGTTCTACTCAATTGGCACGGACATGCGTTTTTATGTATCATAATTATACATTATAAGATTAAAATAATAATAATAAATATAAAGAGTAAAAATGTTTCGGGATGTGGTGTGTCTAAGGTGGATTCAGCTGCTCCACCATGTATAAAATCTTAAGACAGCGTATAAAAGTTAATTTTGTTTTCAGAGCGCGAATTGGTGGGGACAACACATTCCAGCAGTGTGTCCCGGCAAGCCTGAAACTTCCCCTAAAGGCCGCAGTCCTATACCTAGGCAATGATAGAGGGGGCAGCCCTGACCTCCTGCTATACCACTGCTTATCATGTCTCCAGCTAAGTTTGTTAAGGAGGTACGCCGGTTTTTGTGTATTTACCACGCCAAACAACAGACTGGCTAAATGGATCCTTCTCCTTGCGGCCATCCTAAGTAACCTGAGATCATTTAGATAGGGAGTTACATGGCCACGTCTGGGAATATCTATGCAGTAGCGGCAGCAAGCATTTTGGACCCGCTGTATCAGCTTCTCCGTCCTCCTAAGTAGACAAGGGCCATAAACAGTGTCACAGTAATTAAATTTTGACAAAACAAGACTCTCAACCAAAACCTTTCGCACGGGCTCACTTAAAAACTGTCGGATGTTATATAGAACTTTTAGTCTATAAAAGCAGTTACTTACGACTTTGTTAATATGAGATTCGAACCGCAACTCCGAATCCATGATGAGTCCCAGATTAGCCACAGCATCAACCCTCTCTATCCTCTCCCCCATAACAGTAATGATCGGGTCCATCTCTATTATAGTCTTTACTTGGTTTTTGGAGCCGAGGACCATAAATTTTGACTTAGATGGGTTAAGCATAAGTGAATTTTGCCCTGCCCACGTCACTACACTTGCCAAATCCTCATTTATAGCTGCTATTGCAGCTGCTGCCTCAGTGGGCTTGAAAGTCTTGTAGAGCTGGGTGTCATCAGCATACATGTGGTATCCACAGCTCCTGATTGAGTTTACAATGTCTGCACTGTACAGTATGTACAAAAGAGGTCCCAATATGGATCCCTGGGGCACCCCCTTGGGCACCTGGCAGGGAGGGGAGGAAATCCGAGTACCGTCTTCCCTCTGTATCTCCACACATTGCGTTCTACCTACCAGGTAGCTGTAGAACCACTGTACCGTTTCTCTGCTGAATCCAAAATAGGAGAGCTTTGACAGCAACAGTGTGCAGTCAATGGTGTCAAAAGCGCGGGAAAAGTCCAGGAGCACCAGGATAGTGCCTTCCCCAACGTCCCTGGCCTCAAGAATATTTCCCACTACATCAGTCAAGGCCGTGGCCGTGCTCCGGCCCTTACGGAAGCCTGATTGTAACTCAGGCAAAAGGTTATTTGCCTCCAGGTAGTCCGATAGTTGCGTGTGTACCACTCTCTCTAACACCTTTGATAAACATGGTAATATGCTTATCGGCCTTAAATCCTTATAGTGTTGTGGATTACTCACCTTTGCTATTGGTCGAACAATTGCGCATCGCCACTGATCGGGGTACTTTTGAGACGCAATGGAGGTATTGACAATGTCCGTCACAGCCTGCAGCGCCGATGGCAGTACCATGGAGAGCATCTCCTTGCCGATCCCGTCAACGCCTCGCGCATTGGTATTGATACTGTTGATTATCTTTAGCACCTCCTCCTTACTCACAGTCCTCAGACTAAACTGCTTCGTAGTGCACTTGTTATACTCAAAAAATGTCAGCTGTGAGATAGATAATGTTGATTTCCCTGGCACACTCAAGAAAGCCTTGTTGATTGCGTCAGCATCGTCAAAATGAGCTGGCAGTATTCTGTCCTTATGGTCTGGTATGATATCGGTCTTTAGATTTTGCCATAGTACTTTAGGGTCTTTGACTTGAGAATTTATTTTGTCTCTAAAGTAAGCCGACTTTTCATTTCGCAATGATTTATCTGCTAGATGTTTTAGATCTGTGTAGTAAATGCGGTGCCGGTCCAATCCAGTACTACGGTACCTCGCCCTAGCCCGGTCTCGCAGACGGAACAACAGACGAATGTTGTCCGTGATCCACGGCGTAGGGGGTGCTCTAAAGGTCTTGGTTTTTTCTGGAGAATGGAGGTTGAACAGATGCAGCATGTATGAGTTAAAAGACAGAACCATAGCATTCACATCCTGCCCACCATCAGCCATCATCCAGCGTAAACTATGTCTATCCTCCTCAAATCGCTCCACCAGAATATCCCTCAATGGTCTGTAGGTGACGGTGCGTGGTATGAGCTTGGGTTTCTTAATTATTGTATCACACACCACAACCGAGTGACGGCCCAACTCCGGAATGTGATCCACTGTGACTGTGCCCGTCCTAATATCCGTGCATATTACATCAATCAGCGTGGCCGAGCTGTCTGTAAAGTGTGTTGGCCTCTGAACCACCTGTACCAAACTCATACAGGTGAGGAAGTCAGTGAGTTTCCGCACGTTACTCTCACCCACCATCTGCATATCTACATTTAAATCCCCCAACAGCACCACATGGTCATACGGGGCCAGGGCCACGATACTGTCTGTTAAACCGCCCAGAAACACATCCAAGTCTAGCCATGGAGGGCGATAGCCGGTACCTACTAGCAACGTTTTACCCATGATGCTAAGGGTGATCCACATCTGCTCAACATTCGGGGTTATGGGGTGCACCCTAGTTCTAGCAGTAATTCCAGATCTGACGTAGAAAGCGACCCCTCCCCCTCTCCCCTTCTTCACGCTCATAGGTCTCGGAATGTGCCGAAGCTTATAACCCTGCACCACAGGTGCTCTGGCTTCCTGGCCCTCCTTCAGCCAGGTCTCGTTTATGGCCATTATGTCTACAGCGTGATGTAGCATGGCCAACCTGAACTCCTCTTGTTTGGTTGAGAGTGAGCCTGTATTTAGTAGGCCAAATTTTAAATATCTGTTATTGAGCATTTATGTCAAGAACAATTAATATTAATAGTGAATTTAATATACAGATGAGAATAAAATAAGAATATAATTGAGTATAGCAGCTATAAGATGAATGAATATTTATCCTTGGGGCACTGCACTTAGGGTGCATTATTTGAACAGTGAGAATGAAAAACCACCCTTGAAATAATGTTATTTGTGTAGTTTTCAATGTAATGTGAGTAGTATGCAATGATGTGATTAGTGAAAATGAAAAATAATATGTGTATACAATGTATGCCATGTTTCCTCCCTCAGCGAGGTCAGAATGTGGATGTGTGTGCACATTGACTGTATAGACAACAATCCCGACCAAACTCCCGTAGAAACCACACAGGTGGTCAAAGTCCGCCGGGAGCCACTGGAAATACCTTCTGCGTGTCACCAGAGACGCCAGGCAACGGACGTAAGAGCGGCCGCGGCCGCGGAATTTAAAATAAAAAAAAAGCCTCCGTCATACGTTCACTACACTTGTACAATATGTGGGTACAGGTAGGCAACAGTAACAGACAACACTAGGCGGGCCCCTCACGAGTCACGACCCTCACATTAAGTGCCGGCGCCACTTCTCACGTCGTAGGTACCTATCTACTACATTAAAGTTATAGCGCTCCCTCTGTCTGTTACCTTTGCTTCAATTCCGTTGACTGCGCACTCCCCTTGTTTATGCGGTTTACTGAAAGTGGAGCTCGGCGAACTGTACGTGTTGAGGTGTCAGTGTGCCAGTGTGTCACCGTAGAGCCTACAGAGCCGGCCACTGGCGCCATCTGGATAACCCTAACCATGTAAGTATCACTGACTGAATTTATATTAAACATACAATTAAAAACATAACATTAAAGTTAGATATTTCGGAAATTAATTACCTATTACAGACAAACATATGAACATTAACATACCAAGACATTCAGTTTTATGTGTTAGCACTTTTTGTCGTCAAACTGTTACCAATCGTACAGTCATGAACATTAATTATATCAACTATAAATTTTCACTTTGCTCCGGTTCAGTGGAGCTGACGTAGAAGCTGACTTTGCAAACGGAGCAAGGAACGGTCTGAGGGAGGAAAGGGTATCGTAAATAGTTTTAAGACATTTTGCTGACAAACTTTCAGAGGAATTCTTCTATTATTAGTTGGCTTTTAAAAGGTCAGAGAGTTAGTAATGGCCCAACATGAATTGTGATGTTATGGAATCGGATCGGTGAAGGGTGCCCGATCCATTAGTGAAGTTATGTGCGGTTGGTACAATTTATGTTGAACGTAAGTCCCGAAGTGACCCGACCCGGGACTGACCCGAGATCGACCTTCTGTATTATCTGTGTACGTCGCCGCAATTATTTCCTTATTAATATCTATGAAACGAATCTGTTTAAGGGTCGAGGCTGAATAGTTCGCTTCAGTCAAGTATAACAATGTCGCGTAGGCACGTACGCTTGACTTATTTTAGTGGTTTATATCTGATTGATTAACATCTATGATAATATCATTTGTTTAAAATATTATATTTTCTGTACCTATCAAAAATAAGTTACGTACACAAATCATGGTTTCGAATGTATCGTAGTAACTCAGATGCGAAACCAAAGTGTGAAATCGACTATTTAGTAACAGTAGTATGTAGCAATAACATAGAATATTGTCAATAGTTTAGTGTCTCATAGTAACATGGTGTGAAGATTGTACGAGACCGGCGCGACTTCTCACTAGGTATGTGTGTTATGTGCGGTATTTGTTGATTGTTTTGGAAGTTGGTAGTCGGGAGCATCAACCACACAACTCTCACTAAATTTGAGACAATACTGTTAATCGATGCTTCTCAGGACCAGAAGGCTGGCTATTTACTGGCCCAAAGAATAAGTATCGCCATCCAACGTGGCAACACACACAGCCAGCATTCTGGGAACCTTCCCAGTCGGCAATGACGCGGAGGATTTTTTAAACGATATTTTGTAATGTAAATATTTTTTGTATATAATTATGTTTATTGTAATTCTTATTGTAAATAAACCTGATCATAAAACTAATACTGTTACTATTTACATTGTTTGACATCGACGATTGGACACCATAGAACTACACGGTCGTCGTATTGGACACAGATGAAGATATACAGGTGTATTTTTGAAACGGGACCGTAAGAGCAAGTACCTTAACCGTTGTAGTTACAGCAAAACGTCCTTAGGAGACCTTCCCTAACCTTTTTGAGATATTTTGAACAGCATTCACAGATTTTGCAAAAATCTTACAGTTGGCAAAAAAAATGCAATAAGTCCAAAAATTTTTATTTTGTGCCAATCGATTTTATTTCATGTGGGGATCAAAATACTCTACGGGACCATTTTAGCTTTGAGTACTAGGAAAGACGACAAAAATCGCCAAACACTTTTCCCGTACATTTCGTACGGAAATACGACAAATCAACTGGAAACTCAAAGGTCCGGTAAAATGTTGAACTTTGTAAGTAAAAAAAATGGTGGCCACTGTGTTGGACCATGTGTACCTATCCACTGTGTACCGAATATACGGCTCAAATTGGAACGTGAAAGGTGGCTATTATGTGGCGTAGCACCATCTTGTTGAAAATGAACTTTTCGCAATTCCGACAGGGGTCATTCGTCCAACTCGTTTTCAAGATGGTGTAAAATGACGTAATTATACATGGCAGAATTCAGTTTCTCTTCATAAAATTCCACCATTATGACTCGATTGGACATTATACCACACCAACAGTTGAATGAGAAACGAACCTGATTATGACTTGCCGTAACTCTTAGTGGATTTTCTTTGACCAATAGTGGTGATTTTTACGGTTGTACATACCGTTATTGGAAAAATGAGTTTCGTCAGACCACAGTATATAATTCAGAAATTCATGATCTCGGCTTATTTTTCCTCTTAGCCAACTGCAAAAAGTAAGCCTTCGAACATCATCACCCGGATGTAACACTTGAACTATGTGCCCATATCGATAGCCGTATTTTTTCCATATCTTTGTCACAAGGGAGTGGGAAACACGTACTTCAAGTGCGACATGTCTGGACGATACCTCTGGATATGCTTCGACATAAGTCAGAACCGCAATCTCCGTGTCTATGTTCACACGAAGATGCCGCTTGCTTTTGAAAGAACCCTGCAATTCCAGGTTTTTCAAAACATTTGTAATAACCTTTCTTGTTGGCACATTCTTAATGAATTTTCTCAGCTGAAACTAAGAATCATCATTCACCGAGCCTTTTCCCAACTTAAGTTGGGGTCGGCTTTCCAGTCTAACTGCGATTCCGCTGAACATCGATATTTTCCGTGAAGCGACTGCCATCTGACCTCCACAACCCATCGAACGACATCGAAGCGACATCAAAGTTCTGTAGTTAGACCGTTCGGATTTTTGATTTAGGGCTGGAGCCCTTGAGGGTTGTCATACTAACATCTATGGCAGTCGTTAGGGGTAGTTGGAACTACCCCTAACGACTGCCATAGACGTTAGTATGACAACCGGGACCGACGGCTTAACGTGCTCTCCGAGGCACGGAGGGGTCTCAGTGTCTTAAGAAATGGTCACCCATCCTAAGACCGGCCTGACTCGATGTTGCTTAACCTTTGCAATGTGTTAACATTGTCGGTTACCACTAGACCACGAGCCCCTGAAACTAAGAATGACATAAAGATATTCGAATCAAATTTGAAATTTGTGAGTAAAAATTCTTTTTATTTACTTTATAGTTAATCTTACCCACTTCCTGCCCATAAACAAAAAGTTTGACCATTGTAGAAATTTGATTCGAATCGAAGAATCTTTCTACAATACATTAGTATGTGAAACGTTTTTGGCGGTTTCTGTCTTTCCTAGTACTCAAAGCTAAAATGGTCCCCATAGAGTCTTTTGATCCTCACATGAAATCGAATCGATTGGCACAAAAAAAAAATTTGGACTTTTTGCATTTTTTTTTGCTAACTGTAAGATTTTTGCAAAATCTGTGAATGCAGTTCAAAATATCTGAATAAGTTAGGGAAGGTGTCATAAGAACGTTTTGCTGTAACTACAACTGTTAAGGTACTTGTCCTTATTGATCCGTTTCAAAAATACACCTGTATATTTCGTAGATACATTTTGTAATGCCTATAAATCTATATTTTCAGTGTTAGTATATATTATATAAGTAAATAATATTTATGTATTATTTAATGAGTAGGGTACCTGTACCTGTGTGCTGCTGTGTTCAAGTGACCAAACTTTGATCAGACTCTATCAGATTGTTTTTGTAAGCCAATGGTTTAACTTCTAGTTAGGTAAGGTATTACAAAAAAAATCAGAGTTGCTATAATAAACATAAAGAAAATAAATATAATGTCGAACAATCCGACATTTGGAGTTAGTACTGGAACACCTTTGTGTGTGGAGCTGTTTGACTGTATAACATGTAAATAGATAGTTAGCTAAAGTTAAGAGCTACAGAGGTCAACACTCAATAGATGATAATCACACAGTTTGAACGGTGTGATCTCTGACCGTGTTGTACACTAAGTATAATGCGCACACGCACGTAGGTACCTACTCCACTAACTGCACACAATACGAGCAGAATAAGGAAGGGTACGAGGTTACACGAACGTGGTTTATGATCATCACCAATACGAGTAGGTAGTAGTCGACGCCTTCAGTACTCGTAGGTAACATCGTTACAATGACATATGAACAGTAAAGTTAACTATTAGGTATTATAGGTAACTGTTGTTAGAGATCCCCACCTCCACCACCAGACTCGTACTTGAAGCGAATGATAGAGACGTCGAGTGACGTTCAATCTATACGTAATCTGTCATTAAAACAAACTGCGTATTAAAATACAAGTGAGAGTAATAAAGGCACAACTACATAATTAGGACATTTCGATTCTCTCGAGCACAAGCGGAATTAAAATTAGCACGCATAATACTGGCTACCTACTTAATAGATAAAGGTACCGCAATTAGTCTAATGAAGCGCCACCGAATAAACTCCGCCACCGAGAACTGGGGATTAAGATAAATGGTTGCTCTACTGTATTGTGTTAAACTGTGTAATGTACAAGGTAAGGGGAACTGTTTGCTTGTGAGGTTCAAGTGAAACCAGAGCGTGGAGATGCGAGAGTCGAGATCAGTTCCCTTCTCTACACACTCACTACACTGAGTTATCACAACCCACGCGCCCTTTTCATGTCCCTGGAGAGCCGCACTTAAGGAAAAGGAACGTAAACATGGGTCACACGTGTCTTATAGATGATCTAGATCTCTAGGCATAGTCAAACCAGAATTTTATACCAGACATGGATTGGGGTGTCTCATCGGTAATAGCTACGACAGAACGCCTATTAGACAAATGAGCGGAGTATATGAGCTCACATGTTCGGACTGCAACAAAAAATACGTCGGAAAAACCGGTAGGTCGTTCCAGACCAGAGTCGCAGAACATACGAGTGGATGGAAATTAAAAAAGACTGAATCTAATTTTGCAGAACACGTTATCACCGAAAACCATTTGTTTAACCCAGAAACTAATTTCAGAGCGCTGCACACATGTGAGAACGGTTGAAAATTGACCACCCTGGAAGCTAATGAAATTAATAAAATACTAATAGGCAACCGGGACGCTGTATTGAACCAACAATATTATTGAAGTTTATTTACAATAACAATTACAATATACATAATTATATTCTAAAAATATTTACATTACAAAATATCGTTTAAAAAATCCTTCGCGTCATTGCCGACTGGGAAGGTTCCCAGAATGCTGGCTGTGTGTGCCACGTTGGATGATCCTTTGGGCCAGAAAATAGTCAGCATTCTGGTCCTGAGAAGCATCGATTAAGCGTTTAGCAATGTCTCGCGGCGAGCGCTCGGACCCCATGACCCCAGTGTCTCAACCCCAAACGGCTCAAATATGTAATCACCTGCTAGGTTAGCATATTTACGCCGTTTGAGGCCTTCAGCCTGTGCTTGGAAGGTGTGAAGGTGCTAAGGTGTCAACCAACTATTAGATATAAACAGTTCCAGTTTAAGTCTTGAATAGTGTCATCCACGAGTTTTGTTTTTGTTTTTACTTTTTATTTTTAATTTTAGCTACAGTTTTTGACATGCTTTCTAATGGGATTTGACATTGGGTTAAACAAAAATTTGGAATTTAATTACTACCTTTGCTACCTTTCATTTATTGGACATAATATTTTAATGTAATTTGACTATAATTTATTATTGTTAATTGGAATATTTTAATTTTACACAATTGACATGAGATTTGACATTTAATTAGACTTGATAATTAGACTTGACATTTGTAATATCTAACTTAATTCAATATTTAATTGCATAATATAATAATATAATTAATTTGCCAATGAGTGAATTTCCCCATTTTCAGGGTAAATTTCGTACACTGCCTTTTAAATTTTATTTATCTATCTACCCACATTATGTGTTAAGAATTTAGTTCAACAATGGCTTGAAGATATTGTTAGACAGTGTAGTAAAATACGTGTTTAATAAATATGTACAGTGGACAACAACCTTTGACAATGCTATAAAGCGAAACCGGTCAGGTTAAATCCTGTAAGTTAAATAAAAGTGAAACGGCGTACAAGTGTTTTTGTTAGCATGTAAAGTAAAGGACCATTTTATTGTTAAATACAGATTACTTATTAATCGCCAAGGAAAGAATCGTTGTTCAATTTGAACAAATGGACCACATAATGCGCAAGAATACAAATTGAATTGACGGTTATTGAATTCAATTAGTTTCCTTGGATAAAAACAATGTGCTATAACTCGTAGGCGTTTCGTTCGGGGAAAATCTCCCCAAAGTATGTACTGAGGCAGACAGTTGTGTAGGTGACGTAATAGTTAAACCTTGTATATAAGTGTAAAGCTTAATATCAGTAAGATACTGTACATCACATTCAAGTAGTTTAGGTACCTAACTGTCTAACTACGCAACAAACCAATTTGTAATTTCATATTATACTTTCATATTAGCTTTTCTGTTTGTTCCGGCTAATCCGGACTTTCGCTAACAGATAGCTGATGTAGTAAGGAGTAATTAAAGCAATGTGTTTCCGTGGAAGTTAGGAAATAGAAAACCATTCCACGCGAAACTATGAACATCAGGTGGTCATAAATAAATTCCAGTGAATTATGTCACCAAATATTTAGGAAACTTGATGATTGTAGAGATGAGTGAGTAGCTAGGGTGCAAAGGGGCTCTACCAACATCTTTAGGGCCCCAGCGACCTCACCTGCTAGTGGTGCACCTGCTGATAAACGGACGAGGCTCGTTAATTTACGGTACCTATGGAGTAGCTTCGGCCCCTACGTGGGTACCAGGTGGTACAACAGTGTTGGTCCGGGGGGGTACCACCGTGCAGCTGTGCTAAAGGCCCCCAAGTAACCCAGCCCAGGCTGGGTTGCGTTAGGGGTTCAGCAGCTGCACCGCCGGGCCCGGGGCGATGTATGGTGCAGCAGGCATGGGACCAGTGGGGGCGAAACGGAGTCTAGTGTGGGTGGTGTGGGTCGATTCGCCGGCCAGGGAGACCCTTAGCAACGGCGTTGCCGCGGCCGCCCGCAACACAGTCATGGGGCCCGCCTGGGGCCAACCACCCCAGGAGGCTGCCCCACATGTTGCGCATAATCCTGATGTGGGATCGCCGCTCCGGGTGGTAACCGGTGTGGGGTAGCGGCGGCCTTGCATCAGGGGGGTTTGGGAGCCCTTCCGTCCGGCGAGTCGGCTCCGACCTAACCACACGGTTCTAGACAAAGCTAGCCCCTGCGCTTTGTCACTTACTGCTGCACCAAATGTCGCCCTGTCTTCACGCTTCTTCTTCAAAATCTACAATGGCAGTGCAACAAAAAAGAAATAAACGTTACACAGCGGCCCTGGGAAACCCCACAACTTCACATTTCGAGGTGGAGTTCACTAACGTCCGTGGACTCCATGCGAACCTCGATACCATCCACCACCACCTTGAGACGGCACGGCCCGCTGTGATGTTCCTCACGGAGACACAAATACGCCGCCCTGACGACACATCTTACCTGTGTTACCCCGGCTATGTCATCGAGGAACAATTTTGAGATAAAGCCGGGGTGTGCGTGTTCGTTAAGGCGGATGTTTGCTGCCGCCGGTTGCGCTGCCTAGAGAACCCCTCCAATTCCGTCCTTTGGCTGCACGTAGACCATGGCTCTATGAGCCAGATCTACGTGTGCGTCTACCGATCCCACACAGGGGATTCTGAGACAACAAAGCTCTTCCAGTACCTCAGCGAGACGGCTGATGAAGCGCAGGTGCGGTTCCCGAACGCTGACCTAGTATTTCTGGGGGACTTCAATGGCCATCACATTGAATGGCTGGGGTCCCTCAAGACTGATCATGCGGGTAGAGCCGCCCATGCGTTCGCTCTCTCCCACGGTCTGACCCAGATGGTATGCGGGATCACCCGGATACCAGACAGGTCAGATCACGCGCCCGCTCTGCTGGATCTACTGCTGACGAGTCGCCCAGCCCAGTACAGTGTTTCGGTAGGAGCCCCACTGGGTAGTTCCGACCACTGTGTTGTTCACGCTGGCATGAAGGTGTCACCTCCTGCACGTCCTGTACAAACGTCACGACGACTATGGCACTACTCGTCAGCGGATTGGGACGGTCTACGCGATTATTATGCGTCCGTCCCCTGGAGCCAGCGCTGTTTTGTAGGAAAGGCTCCTTCGGATAGTGCTTCTGCTATTGCTGGCGAGATCAGTTTAGGGATGGATTATTACATCCCTTTCACTGATGTCGCCAGTATCCGCAGACCCCGTCCCTGGTTCGGGCGAGATTGTGCCAAAGCTGTTCGACAAAAACAGTCGGCATATCGCGCCTGGATCAGGGCAAGGGCTGTGCGCGACCCAAACGTGGGCCACCTCAAAGCAGCGTACAACCGGGCCACAAAGTCGAGTAAGAGGGCCTTTAAGAGAGCGGATGCCCAGCGCGTCGCGCGGCTTGGTCAGGAGCTCACTTCCCATCCCACGGGCAGCCGTGGATTCTGGCAACTGGCCAAAGCCGTGCAATCTAACTTTTGTCAGCCCTCGCTGCCACCGCTGCGTTACCCAGATGGAACACTGGCTCACAAAGCCCAAGAGAAAGCGGATATGCTCGCAGACCTCTTTGCGGCTAATTCCCGGGTCGACGACCGTGGCCTGCAGCCCCCCGCCATCGCCAACTGCGGCCACACAATGCCTGATATTGTTATGAGGCAATGTGATGTACGGGCAGTGCTGCGGTCACTCGACACGCGGAAAGCCAGTGGCCCTGACGGCATTCCGGCGGTGGTGCTACGAAAATGTGCAGCTGAGTTGTCTCCAGTATTAACGCGTCTGTACCGCCTGTCATACTCTTCAGGGCTCGTGCCGGAGGTCTGGTAGGAGGCGAACGTACAACCGATCCCCAAGAAAGGGGATCGGTCCGATCCAGGCAACTATCGACCCATAGCTGTCACCTCAATCATTTGCAAGGTGCTTGAGCTCCTTATAAATAAGCAGCTCATGCAATTCCTAGAGGATCACTCGCTAATCAATGATCGACAATACGGCTTCAGGCCAAAGCGATCAACGGGTGATCTTCTGGCATTCGTAACGCATGTCTGGGGTGGGGCTATGGAAAGGCACGGCGAGTCCTTGGCTATTAGCCTGGACATCGCCAAAGCCTTCGATAGGGTCTGGCATGCTTCGCTCCTTTCCAAGCTTCCGGCATATGGTCTACCTCCTCAACTGTGCAGCTGGATTACCAGCTTTTTAAACGAGCGCCGAGTGCGGGTCCTCTGCGATGGCCAGGCTTCTCGCTTCTTGCAAGTGAATGCCGGGGTACCGCAGGGGTCCGTACTATCACCAACTCTCTTTCTTCTGCATATCAATGATATGCTATCCCTCGGGAACATTCATTGCTATGCAGATGACAGCACACTGCACGGGAGTTACTCGGTTCGTCCGACGGCGGGGCGATCTGAGATTGAGGAGGAGAGACGACGACTCGTGGCTGATCTCGACCGTAACTTCGACAGTATCTCTCAATGGGGTACCGAGAACCTGGTCTAGTTCAATGCCCGCAAAACACAGGCGTGTGCATTTACTGCGAAGAAATCCCCTTTCCTTCCCCTACCCTCTCTTCAGAATGCATTATTACCAATGAAGGACAACCTTGATATCCTTGGCATAGACGTTCGTCGAGAGCTCAATAATAAAAACTACATCGAAAGATGTATAGGGCTAGCTTCGCGGAAACTAGGAATACTGAATAAGGTAAAGAGATTCTTTACACCGGACCAGAGGTGTCTGCTGTACAAGACGCAGATTAGACCCTGCGTCGAATACTGCTCTCACCTCTGGGACGGCTCCGCGAAGTATCTGCTGGACGCTCTCGACTCTATGCAGCGACGGGCTATCCGTATTATAGATTGTCCGGAGGTAATGGGAAGCCTTGAGCCGCTAGTTCAGCGCCGAGCAATAGCTTCCTTGGCCGCATTCTACCGTATTTACCACGGCGAGTGTTCTGAAGAGCTCTTCAATCTGATCCCACCCTCTTCCTTCCGATCCCGAACGACTCGTGCCGGGCAGAGATGCCACCCCCACACAGTGGATAGCATGTTCGCGAGAACCGAACGTTTTAAACGTTCGTTTCTCTGCCGAACGATAGTGGCCTGGAACGCCCTGCCTGTGCACGTGTTTCCTCCCACATATAATCCTGGGTTCTTTAAGCGGAGCGTGAAGAGGCACATCAGTAGGTCGTCAAGTTGAGGGCTACTCTCAATAGTAATGTGTGCTGTGAGAATGGCCCACAATCGCTAGACGTCGTCACGACTTATCACCAGGCGGGCGGCGTCAAATTGGCGAACCAAATATATATAAAAAAAAAAAAAAAAGCTAAACGTGTGTAGATGTCGTATATGTCAGCAATTAAAGACGTCATACGGTAATCAAAAGGTTTCCCTATCAACATCAATAGGTACAATTTATTGTGCAGTACAATATACGAGTAGGTAGTGGTGACCTATGTACAGTGACGTAGGTATACCTGCGGGCCTGTTACACAGTTGGAACACAATCATATGTGCCGTTGGATGTACTCGTACCTACGAGAGCTAGTGAAGTTTCTGCTGAGGTGACGACGGAAATTAAACTAGCTGTCGTCGAACTATTAAGAGTGACACGACTCGAGCCCGACACGACAATCACGTCGTAGGTACTTACTGTGTACGTGGAGTGTGACACAACACAACACAACTTATCACACGTCGTTACGTCGTATTGTCACGTCCACGTTTCCATTTCCTCGGCGAAGTGTCGTGTCAGTGAGGTTTCACGCTCAGAATATTTCAACCAAATGTAAAATTTTATATTCATTGCTTTCAAAGCTTTCAATTGAACTCTGGGGAGGAGAAGGGAGGCTTCTGAATGTAACGGTAGCGCCGAGCTCCGAACTCAATTTCTGCAGACGCAGAATAAATTTATTTAATGGCAATCTAATAGATCTACTTTTTTCGACATAAAATAGGAAGGTAGGTAAATTGTACTTCCAGGACCTAAATACATAATAAACATTCTGTAAGTACACCGTCGTCCAAATGTCATACTAATGAATGTAAAGCAAATGGAGCACTATGATGCACTAAGGTCAAGCCAACTGACACTAGCTATACGCTCGGTGGGCGCACATCTACCAATGACCATGGATACCCACCAGTGTCACCTGCACCTGCACCTGCACACTCCAGTACTCCAGTCACTACTTGACTAGGTCAAAGCTGATTGGCACATCGCCCAACATGTATTTATGACAATAATGTAATGATGAACAGATTGTTCATTATTTGCAACATTGTTACAAAACAATATTCGACTGCGTGACCGGCGGCGGCGTGGGACAGTAGGTACGACCTACATACCGTAGTATGTAGTACATACTACACACTATGTACCTACCTATATATACAGGTACCCGAAGGTGGACGCTACCATAGTGGACATTTCACGTGTTTATGCGAACTAAACACTGTCGCTTGCGTCACTCAATCAAACAAACACGCGGGTACGTTTATCATTATGTTTATTTTCCCACACTCAATCTAACAAATACATTAGGTATGTAGGTATAATGTTTATTTTATCACCGGGCGCCACGCCCGCGCGCCGCGCCGCCGCCGCCGCCGCCCCGCGCCGCGCCGTGCCGTGACACGCGGTGAGCCGGTGACCGGTGAGTAAGTTTATTGCCGTACTTCGACTTTACTAATTAATTAGTGAAGTAATATAACTTGTGTTCATTTTAGCAGCTTCTACGTTAATATTGTCGTTAATCTAAATATACTTACACTTGCAAACTTATGTCAATAAAAAGTTATGGTAATTAATTACATATCTACTCAAAACTTCTGGACTGGCTTCATATTTTTGAGAAAGATCTCTATCGAATGAGATCCGCAGGGTTGGCGCCAACAACCTCACTCGCTAAATCGCTGCAGTTCGTTACTTACAGGACAACTCATCACGTACACTCACGCACACACAGATAGCTATTTTGCATAACGTAATTCTGAAAGACCAAAACGATTAATCAAACTATGCTTATTTGTCCTCTTTAATTTCCTATAAATATTAGATAACGTTCATGACATTCACCTACTTAATATATGAGTTAATCGGTGACAGACGGTGTTGGTGTCATGGTGTGGCAACACATGGCAGTAACACACAGGCAGACAGACAGACCGGCACAAGCATTAACGACTGGACGTCATACGATGATTTATGAGCACATTTGCAGCTCGTTTGATTCGCACCATGTCTCATGGTAGTTATGTGTGTGTATGTACGTGTGTACTGTACTTAAAAAGGTTAAAACGTTGTACGCTTCTTATTTAATTGCTAATAGTTTAGTAATAGAGGTCGACAAATTGACGCCGCCCGCCTGATGGTAAGCTGTGGTGGCGTCTGGCGGTTGTAGCGACTCCCATAGTACATAGTACACAGTACACAGAAATACTGGAGAAATAAATAATTATAATAATCTACTAACCCCTAAACTGTTGTAGGGTCACTTTCTCCATTGATGGAGATTAAATTAAGTATACTGCAAGTTAAGTATAATATTTTGGTTTTAACAAGTTGTTTTAAAACTTATAGTGTGACCTACGCACATGCGCTACAGCGGGAAAACTATTAAGTACTCGTATCAAACGCTCGAAAATATTCAGCACAATGTTTTACACAACAAACAATCAATTAAATTTACTAGAGTTTTTATAATGTAAAATTTACTTCAATACATAGGCATTAATTGGCCCGCAAAAATACAAGTTTGGTTAGCAAGCCCTCGATGAAGTACCTAGGGATCGTACTTGATAGCCAATGGAACTTCGGACCACATTTCCGAAGTTTGGTCCCTAAAGTGACGGCGGCTTCAGTCGCGCTTTCGCGACTCATGCCCAACCTAAAGGAGACCCAACGCCTCCTGCAGGAGACTGTATCTAGGGATCGTGCGGAGTATGGCCTTATACGAGGCTCCCGTATGGGCGGATAGATTGGCGGTCAGGGTGAACGCGACTCTGTTAAACAAACCACTGTGAACCTTGGCCGTCAAAACCATACGGGGGTACCGCACGATATCCGCAGAGGCTGCATGTCTCCTAGCTGGGACCCCTCCATGGGACCAGGAAGCGAGAGCCCTTGCGTTATTGTTCCAATGGCACAAGGAGGCGCTGAAGAGGGACCACAGGCCTGCGATTCGAGAAATCGAGGAACAGCGGTCCCAACTCCGCCAGGATCTCATGGAGACTTGGAGGGTGCGACTTGAGCAACCAAAGTGGGTAACCACCGTCATCGCGGCGGTGAGACCGATCATGGACGAATGGCTGCAGAGGCGGCATGGTGACCTCACGTATCGTGCGACGCAGATCGTTACCGGGCATGGATGCTTCGGTAGCTATCTGTTTCGCATCCATCGTGAGGTCACATCCCGATGACAACACTGCGAGGTTTCGGAGGACGACACCGCACTCCACACGTTGGTGGAGTGCTCAGCGTGGGCGAGTCAGCACCGGGGCCTCGTAGTGGGTCTGGGCGTGGATATCCTCTCGCTGGAAACCATGCTCCAAGCCATGGTCTCCAGCGCGAGTAGGTGGAATGCGGCCGTGCGAAGGAGGCGGCTGAGAGGGAGAGGGAGCGTACCCGTCCCCGCTGAGTTCCGCAGTCAGCGGCCAGGGCGCCGCAGGCTCATCTACGCCCAGGACCATCGACCTCCAAGATCTGGGCCTGAGGACGGCGGGATGGCCACCCGCCGTCCTTACAGAAGCAGGCTGATGCGGGATAAAACCCAATCCCAACGACGCGGGATTTTCATTCCGACCAAACCCCCGAAGAGGCCAAGCAGGTGGCCAAAGCCCGCCGGGCGTTCACTGGAATACTATACCTTCGGGTGTCACCAGAGACCCCGCAGCAATGGACATGGGAGCGGCAGCACTCTCGCGGAATTAAAAAAGAAAAAAAAAAGCACGCGCTATTCTGTGTTCTCACAAGTATATTTTATTTTCTGGCAATATAATCAGTATCACCGTAATGCTGATGGTTCTTTGTAAATCAGGTTGAAATGGTTGTTGGGAGCTATTGAAACGATTGTAGTAACAGTATGTGATTCGGTGTTGCAGCCTGGTAGTCTGACTTTCTTCAGGTGCAGGGACGAACCGTTTTCGAGAACACGCCACAAGTAAATTTCCTTAGAGCAAGGTGTCCGGCAAAGTTTGGCCTAGTGGCAAAGTTGTAATGTTTCACGGTACATAAGAATGGGTTTCAGTCAGGAGTTGTGGGTACCGTACATAATACGCGCACATTTGTTTTATGAATATTTTATAATTATGTAACGTGTAACTTAATCACCTTAATGACCCCATAGCAAGTCTGCTCGCGACTGCGCTCTGTTACTGTAGCAGCCACATACGTAGGGGTGTCGGGGTATAAACTGGCACTAAGTATTATGATATTTACGGTACGAACTCGTACACAACACTGTAATGAGCGCAATAATACACAATAACTGCGCTAAATCGAGTTAAACCGGTTGTGGGTCGCGCGCCGCGTAACTACTCTGCAATAACCGTCATAATCCTGCAAGTAAGTTTACGAGTACCTAACTAACTTCTCTTTTGGTATTTTATTATACTTATTATACCAATTTAAATGGAATTCGCTCTGACGACCAATCTCCTCCACCAGAGAATAATAATGGCCCACACTCAATCCGTTTACTGTTGTGGAGTGATTGTAATGCAAACAGTTATCCACCAACATTATATGTGTAGGGTGACGAGGATGAGGTACCTACTGCAATTTAGTGAAATGATGTCAGCATTTGAGTTTCTTTCCACACACCTAATGTATCTTTCACGATATTCTATTTGACCGACTGTAATACTAATTACTGGAATTAACGTAGAAGTTTATGTCAGTTTACTGAACTTGTTGTGAACCCTCACGCGTACGTAGGCGATGTCACTTGCTTGCGTGACAACCCTAGCGTGAAGTGTATCCTTCGTCATCAATTCATCATGATGCTCTTGTCTCAATTTGGAACAAATTACGTGCGCGCTACACTTACACGTAATGCCGCCGCCCGTACTGGGTCGGTTACTAGCCTTAATATGTGTTATTGGCTAATAAACATACAATACTATTACGTCCCTCGATAATAGTAAACAAATATATCTCTTCGATAGCCCAAATAATCTTATTGTGTTTTGTGGTATGTAACGAAAAGTTGGGAAAGTTTTAAGTTTTTACAATATTTATTTACATCCACGGTGTCTCATGACCCTCGGCAATGAGCTGTCTCCCCCCGGGGCCGGGGGACCCACACGTAGATCAAGAAAAGCTCCCTAGACGTTATCAGTTCAGGACTCCGTAAGCTTTGGTTGTTACCGGGGTTGTGTTGCAATGAGAACTTTCATGTATGTTAAGCTACAAGTGTAGCTTGTAGTTATGCACCTATTAACCTACTTTATTTGCCTATATTTAATATACGCTACGATAAGAAATAGGTTAAGATGTTCCATAAACCTATCAGCTCACAAAGAGCGGCGACAGCTGTCCATTAGCGCGAGGTTCGAGTTACACACAACACATGAGCCCGACCCCGACCTCGCCTTCTCAGGGAGAACCCGCTCTCTCATTGATAACATAGAACAGTGGAGCGTACGAGTCGTCCGGATCGACTGACGACAATGCTGAATATGAGTTTCCTCTATTTTTAATCTGTCTGTCCTAACTGTTGGAAATTAGGTTTTAATTACAAAGTAGTAATGAATTTTCTATAGTAAGTAGGTAACGGTAATTGAATTGCCCCCTATTATGTGGGAGCAAAAAATACTGGTGAAGAGTGGGTGTGTAAAGCACCTCTGCCTACCCCTTCCGGGATACAAGAGCAATGTATGCCTGTCTCTTGTCTAAACGTCATACCGGACGTCAGGTCATTTCATACATTAATTACGTTAAGGTATGCCTATGTGTCTCTTTCCTTCTGTAAAGTATAAATGACGTTTAGTTTAGTTTGGCGTGCCGCGTGAAGGACCTGATAAAATCATGATGGTACAATAACATGGATGTTATGAACTTTGAAGGAAATCTGAAGCAGATGGTCCAACTGTATTTGTTCAGGACTTCTAGAGGCTTTTATGGGAACAGAACTACGGAACCCTATCTTATGCGTGCCTCGACACACATTTGGCCGACTTTTTTTAATTTGAGTAGCTACGATTTTTTCAAATAAATAGCCGTAATTAGTTGTAAGACATGTTTCTTTATTTTTATTATATTTTATAAATTTCAGCTATTGTGCCTTCAGCAATGCTTCCATCAGCTCATTCTAGAGAGGGGGAGAGAGACTACTATAAGTAAATGAACTATGGTCATATTTAGAATATTGCATACAGCTGTGTCTACCATTTTAAACAAACATAAATATTTGGTTCCATATTCATAAATGTATTTAGTTCTTAATAACATGAGTTACCAAGATCTTAGAGACCCAAGCCACCCTAGCCTGGCCAACAATACACGCAACATAACAACGGACAGGCAATACGCTCGCATCCTAATGTGTGGGACCAACAATGTTATTGACAAGACGTGCGTGTCTAATATACTTACACTGCCTACACCTTCGAGGAAACAAGCGTGATTGTATGTACTTATGGAATTAGAATAATTCACATCAAAGTGTTAGAAGCAAAGAATTACTTATGAGTTATTTTTATGTAAGCAATTTATGTCAATTCGCACCAAGCGGCAAATATTTGTAATTCCGAAAAATGGTTCACTAAAGTAGAAAATTTTCCGCAACATAAGTAGCAGGTTACACACACACAGAATATATAACGAGAGTTTAATGTTGACATACCTAGTGTCTGTCTGTCTGTCTGTCACGGTCACGTAGGTTAGACGGGGTTATGAACAACAATATACTCGTAGTAAAATGTCGTGAGGTAATGGTCGAGTTTCGTGTGTGAAGCTCGTATTGTACGGACTACAGCCTCACTGGTACGTGCCGCGCCTGCTGATGCACGAGGAAACATACTAATAGCAGTTTATTCTCGAAACACTTGAGAACACATTAAGATAAACTCTTTTATTGTCAACACATATGGTACTACCGATGGCCAACCTGCTATTAGTAGTCAGATGTATAATATATACTAATATTGTCAAGCTGGAGAATTTGCTTGGCTGAAAGTGCTGCTAATATCAGGCGTCAGGACATACTGGAACAAAGTGAGACATTCTTTTTGTGTACAATATTCTGTTTATCGGGCAAGATTACTACTAATAAACGTTCCCGAGGAAACACATTACTTATTGGAATAAAAAGTAGCCTATACTCGTATTACTTAGAGATAATGTAACTACTCGTACATATCAGAGAAAGATTTCTCAAAATCGGTTCAATAGTTACGGAGCCTATTAAATACAAACCAACAATTAAATCTATATTATTATAGAAGTATAGATATTATACGAGTAGAAGAGACCATAAAGCAACGCGGTCGTCGTTGGAAGAGACAGATAAAACATCACGTTAAGACTAAAACTCGTAGGAGCATAGCCGCAGTCGTAATGAAAGCGTGTCAAAAACGGGGAACATTTATTTGTTTTGAGAGCCTTCGTTCTGTGTAGAGGTATTTAGTTATAAACGGTTAAATATACGCTATTATTATCATGAGTGAGGATAATTTGGCGAGTAAACATTCTACGCGAACCAACTAACTTAAGTTTAGGAACAGTAAACACTATAATAACTTCTCACCTTAGTATTTATATACTAATGCGTACAGCACCTGTGCATATGAATAAATAAGCACTCCCTTTAGCCCTTCCGACAAAGGTAAAAACTCTTGTGCCTCAGATATGAATAAGTTGCCCCCTACTACACAACATAACGACATTATATCACGCACACGCACGAGTCTTGTGGCGGTACTCTTAACGTAATTTCCTCACAATTATATCTGAAATGAAATGAAATGAAATGAAATTGAAATGAAATGAAATTATTTATTTATTTGTATAGGTCAATAAATGGCTCTTACAAACGTCAGTAAGTACTTAAAATAAAAAATGTCATTGCTTCTATATTTACATGTACTGCCAGATTCGCAAAGCAATAAGTAGAACCGAGAGAAAGAACCTGGCAATAAAACTCTCGGTCACTCTTTTCAAATAATTGACTCATTTACACATTTTCTTAAGACTAAATGTGGACGAATGTACATTGGTCTCGTGTCAAAATCAAAAAGAGTGTATAATACAACAAAAAAATTATTATAGTCGCCTAAGTACAATATGCTACAATTACGGCATTTTAGGAGGCGCCTGCACCATGCTAAAGCCAGACACTTTTATCATTAAGGTATCTGTGCTGTTATAATACTCGTATAAGTAAGCTATAACTTTGAATTCCAATCGATCATGTCATACTCGTATATTATTCTATTGTAAAGCTCACGACGCGACGCGTTTTCATTCAACGATAAAGTTTGTACAACTTGAGACGCGTCTAATGACTTCAATGTCTTTATTCACAGGATTAATGATTACGTAATACTTGATTTGAAAGATAATCGCATATAGGTAGGTAGGTAGGTACCTACCTACTATTATATTATTCTATGCTACTTCGTACAGTATTGGAAACTTCTATTTCATAAAATATGTTCTAATGTTATGCTAGTACTTGTCGATTAAGAAAATAAAATGGGGCATCAATTGATCAGAATAACTATAGTAATTATTTGATGTACTTCAATGACATCCATATCTCATAGTTAAATTTGACACACCCCGATTAAACAATGGGTTTAGGTTATAAAATACTGGTTGTCTAACTCGCCAGATTAAAATAAATAAAAATCTACGATCTGACGACTTGGACCGTAGTCCCAGATTAGTTGTGGTCCCTGTCCACCACATTCTCATAAAAACCAGGTGCACCAGTATAAGCCAGGGTTTTCTTGCGTTTCGATTACGCGAGTTTGATCCCGGTCAGACGCAACTGATAAGTACCTATCCCTACAAGTCTTGGTCAGTTGGTAGAACGTTCCTCCTGGGAAATCTGGACAGACTATAGTTTTTGTGATTCATTTTGTAAAATTATATGAGAAATAGTTAGCATACTTCATTGCTAATAAAATATATTCATTTACCTACCTAATGTTAATGTAACCGTATGGAAACTATTTTTTGTCTGATAACTTCCTCATTTTTTGATATTGTTACCTTGATGCATATAGTAAACATGGAAAAATACCAAAAAAAAACTAGTTTTTCCGGAAAGCTCCGAAAATTAGGATCGTTATAACGATCAGTAGTAATATGAGTAGGATAACGGTAATACAAGTACCAATTTATACATTGTATCTCTATTTTTAATTAAAAAACATTATTGTTGTACAAAATGTTTTTTTTACTGTAAAAAAATATAATTAACTACATAGTTGTTTATGTAGGAGTATGGTCGAAAAACATGTTTTAGGATGCAAGTGAACTTTACACTTTTGACAAGTGAAGTTTTCGTTTTTTTTGCAAAGCGAACACCGAAGATGTGTGTCGTTGTATTCAACTAAGTGATGTTTACAACTGTGTCTACCATAGTACGGTATCATGGCCTCATCAATGCTGTACATTTGTTCTAAAGGAGTCATATCATCCAGGAAAATTCCATTCAGCATATCGAAAAGTGGTCTCAACATGGCGTTATATATAAGACTAAAATCTGTGTCTGTTGATTTTTCCCAATAAATGTATCTTCGAGGAACTACGACATATCCACTGTAAATAAGTTTTTTTTTATGACTAAATTTGAGTGCGTTTGACCACAATCTTACCTGATGTTAAGTAACGATGCGGTCTAAGATGAAGCACGCAAACTCAAATAATGCCTATTTACTCTTGCCTTGAAAATCCCAAGATTATATGTATCGGGGAACAATGACGCTGGAAGGGAATTCCATTCCTTAGCGGTTCGCATGATGAAAGAAGAAGCGAATCGAAAGGTACGAAGAGGTGGAATATCGACCACATACGGATGGAATCTCAGACCACGCCTTGATGTCCGATGATGGAATGGTGCTGGTTGGAATTAATTCATGCAATTCCTGCGCACACTCTCCGAAATGTAACCTGTAGAAGACACACAGACTCGCAACCAGACGGCGATGGTTGAGGCTCTGAAGTCGGTTGCTTGTGAGCGCCTCATCGCTTATAAGTTTTCTGGCGCGTCTGTCAATAGCTTCCAGGGCCTCAAGCTGGTAGCGGGCGGATCCATCCGAAAGGTGCGAGCAGTACTCCATGCAGGAGCGTACCTGTGCTGAGTAAAGACTAAGTAGTTGACTCGAAGTAAAATATTTACGCACCTTAGAGAGGATGCCTAGTTTTTTCGAAGCTGTTTTAGCCCTGGATTCTATGTAGCTTCCAAAGTTCAGGTTGGATGATAAGTCCACACCAAGGAGCTGAAGATGCTGAGTCACAGGTACAGGGACATCCCGGAAAGTAGGAACCTTGGTGAACGGGCTCTTTTTAGCGGAGAAAAGACATGCCTGGGTTTAGCAAGAAAACACTTCATTTCACTCGTTGTGACATTACCTACTTTGTTCTTTTGCGCTGCATAAATATTTGTGTTTTTGACCAATAATTTGATAACATCGTCATCATGATTTCATTGAGAGATAATGGTTTAGTATGATGAATAGATCTACAAATAAAAAATCCCCAAATTACTACTGATCGTTATAACGATCACAAAATATATCACTAATATTTTTTTTTAATATTATGTAAATGGTCGTATATGCTTCATATTTTGTTAGACTGGTTACAAATTTATAAAAAAACAAATATTACATGAGTTTCAACCAAAAGAAACTTTGTGAAAACTTACCGTTTTGGAGACATAATGAAACTTATTCGGGTGCGCCAAAGTTCACCTAAATTTTCAACTCCGAAAATTGGAACTCCGAAAATGTTCTTCCTAACATTTTTCATCCTAACAATCACAATTCCTAACTACTCTGTCTCTAATGTTTTAATTCCGAATCATTCAACTTCATAATGTCGGTAGCAATAAACATCTATTATACTATTATTTCTTTTCCTATATTTTGTCAACATAACCATCTTTTACACTATTATTGAAAGTCATACCTTTTTTGTTTAGATTTATTTTTATTAATAATAATCAGTATTATTTACATTAATTTTGCGTAACTTTTACGGACTTTTACAGAAACGAATCGGTCATATTTATAGTTCTTGGTTTAGGTTAGGTTAGAATTGTGACCACACAACGCACGAGCCGAGCGAGCGAAGCGAGCGTGCCGCGGTAGCGGCCGGCGAAGTGCCAGAAACGAATCGAAAACGAAAAAGGTATAAAAACGTTAGGATAAAAAACAGTAGGAGCTTTAATATTGTATGTTAACGATTTTATTGATAACAATTTTCGGAAACATGAGTGTTATGAACATCGACGGTAGCACTACAAATAGTATGAATAAAAACTTTAGGATGAAAATTTTTAGGAGGAGTGATCATTCGGATTACAAATCGTTATGAAGAACAATTTCGGATAAAGAACTTTAGGTGAGTCAATATGGACCCAACTTATTCACTTGAATGAGATAAAATGCTTTGTATAATTCAAAATAAGTAATATAGGTCAATGAAATACGCGTCGAAACACAGCTAAATGATCACTGATACGAATCATAGTCAATAAGCAAAAATATTCCGGTAGATACATATTTTTAAATGGAGGGTATTTAAATACAGTTTTGTGATCGTTATAACGATCAGTCGCTGTAAATGGGTAACAACGCGTTCTCACTAGTTTCAAAGAACTTTAGTTACAACGCTTGTAACTGAAAAGGGGTCTCACGGTAACATTAAATTAATATTGTATAATATATAATAAATTAATATACTTGAAGTAAAATGAGGAGAGATTAATTATACTGTGTTCCCATATACATATTGTATAACCAACACGTTTATGTAGTTAGTATTGCGCAAATTAAAGTCATATTAATTACAACCACGGCAGGAGTATTATTATACTTAGCGCAGTTGGTAATACCGACAATAAACATGCGGGGGGGGCATCGGGCGGTACACACACACGTGCGGCGAGTGGCCCCTACCGAGCCTTTTCCCAACACAGGTCGGCTTTCCAGTCTAACTGCGATTCGGCTGAACTGCGATATTTTCCGTGAAGCGACTGCCATCCTCCACAAACCATGGGCGATATCGAAGTTCTGCAGTTAGACCGGTCGGATTTTTGTTTTAGGGCTCCAACTACCCCTAACGACTATGTTCGTATGACAACCGGGACCGACAGCTGAACGTGCTGTCTGAGGTATGGGTCTCAATTTCTTAAGAAAATGGCCACCCACCCTAAGGGCGCTTAAGACGAGCGTTTTTTTCACTAGACAACGGTCCATGTTTTCATCGGATTCACCGGTGGTATATGGCCATGGCATGCAATGAATGCTTTTACACGCACCGGACACAAGTCCGACGAACAAATGGCGCCGAATGTTCCGCAACCTCCCCTCGTCGCGCGTCCGAGTCGGTCCGTTGTCCGGTGAAACAAACGGCCGTGTAAAAGCGCCCTAAGAACGTTGTTAACCTTTGCAATGTGTTAACATAGCCAATATATAGACTACCATTAGACCACGTCGACGAGCCCCTAATTAATAAGTATTAAGTACTAGGTATTTTACACATAACTCTGTCCAATAAAATGGTACTTGTTCATTGTAGGTACCTAATTTCGTACTCCGACTTTGCAGCATAATTGATGGTGTTCGAGCTTCGGTTCGTCATATAGCTGTCGTTTTATATGATTAGGTACCAATTCAAACCGCACTGGTACTGGCACTGCAATTCAAAAGCCAGATCCGCCTCCTAAGTCCAGATGTTAGTCGCTCAATGGTCGGCGCCGCACATGGCACAGCTCGAGCTCTCGACCCGAATGTGAATCAAACTTTTATTCCAACGTTTAGTAAGATTTACGATTTTTACCTCGAAACCGTTTCATTAGTTTTATGCGATTTCCTATGAACCAGCAGTCCGCACGCCGCGCTGTTTAACTGTCTTACAAACAAACATTTTACATAAACAACTTTCTGAAAAGTTTTAAATATATTTTTCAATTGACTCACCATAAACCAATGTCCAAAACCGTTATAGTATGAGGCTCTAGGATTAGCACAAGGTACACAATGGTGAGGTTGTTGGTGATAATGATAAGAAGTCACACACACGTGTTGCACTGGTCACTGCGCGAGCGGAGCGTGCCGAGCGAGCGCAGGCGTGGACGCGGATGGCTCGTGCGACCTCGCTGGAACAACTGCCGCGCGATCTCGCCCGGCGCCGCCCGTCAGCCGCCGGCCCGCCTCCGTACTCCGTGCACTACACAACACGCCGCCAACGTCAAGTTGTGTCTAGTACTATACTACCGTGGCCGGCGAGATGATGACCAACGAACTACTATTTGGATGTTCAGCAGGTGGCATAGGTACACTAGTTAAATTTAATTATTGAAACTAGTGCTCGACTCTACCCGAAGCTATGTAGATGCATTTTACAATGGGCTTAAGGGAAAAGGCACAAGACTCGATAACTTTCGGAGAACCATCGGGCTCGGGCATGATCAGGCCCCCGTTCTATAACTATTACAATCCGACAATCGGACATTATGTCTGTCACTAACAATTTGACAATTTTTCTGTTCAATAAAACTTACAGGCGACTTATTTGTCATGGTGGAAAATTTACAAATATGTCGAATTGTCACGATATTCCTACATATTTCTGTTCAATAAAACTTTTTAGCGACAGGTGACAGGCGACTATTTTTCGTGAAAAACTTGTCAAGACAATTTCTGACTGGAGTTCGTATCCACGAATTCGTATCCAAAGGGAGCGCAACCTATTTTGGTTGCGCTCCCTTTGGATACGAATTCGTGTCTTCTTTCAATGTTTACCTTCAAGATAATTTTCTCATGAAGTAGATAGGTACTAGGACTTGGATTTTTTCGGAGTGTGTGGCTGGTTTCCTTTTAGGTTACCTCTGGCGCTGGGCAAAAATCCAGGCCCAAACGCTCAATTGCAATACCGAACAACGTTTCCTTGTTCCACACCGCGAACTAGTTCCGTGTACTTTTTTTTTTAAATATATTTGAGGCGTTACAAAGTTCGCCGTGATAACTAGTAATTACTTATTATAAAACAAGAAGAGTATTTTGTGACTAAGGTAATTTTGGTAGCTAATGAACGGTTGTTTCACAGTAATTCTATAAGACAATTTGGCGTAGGTACTTGGTAACGAACGGCGACAATATCTCAGGAGTAAGGAGCGTTGAGTTCGAATCTCAGTGATTGAGATACTTTTTGGGCTTTGTTGTTAAATTGTTACCTACCTCTTTTAGGTTATCGCAATAGGTTAAAACTAAATGATATTAACAGTTTAGTGTAAAATTACAGACATAATACCCAAACCCAATAGTTATGCATATATCATCGAGGGGATAGGCAGAGCGATAGGCTAGTGTTGTCAAGTTTAAGTTAGGTACATAAAATAAAACTTTTGTTAAATATTTTAATTATTGAGTAGGTACTCAATCTCTATTTAATATTTTTTTTAATTTGTTTTTGCTTTGTAGGGTTGTCACATTAATTAATATATCAATAAATTTAAAATTTATTTTATTTCTAGATTTTTTAGATTATTGACTCGCAATTTACTTGGTAATAGATTAACGTTATTATATTATACTATCTGCATTAGCACAAACACAAGTCTACTCTTCACATTTGTGAAGTTGCCTCTCAAAATGTTTAGATTTTTACCAGTATGTATATAAATATATATACATACTTAATACGTACCACGTTGCTGTTAAGAAAATTGCATAGAAACGAAAGAAATTTTCATTTTACCATACTAAATTTCTTCTATTGAGTGTATAAGACAAAAATGTTGGCCTTGTAAGGGCAGAATATTAGCAAGAAGTACAGTGAACAATAATAATTGTAAAATTTGCAAGCTTATGATTCTGAAGGCAAAGGCTAATAATCCTAAACGGCAATAGACTTGCCCTATTACGTGGAACCAACAAAATTTGATGCACTTCTGCCTACTATGTCTATCATTTTATGACCGCAATATCTCAGAAGTAGTAGTATTTGTTTTTGCCCCACACTGCTGCTAACACACGGTTAGTATGTTCATCCATATATCGTTTTTTTTTATATAAATACAATTTTACAACTTCAATATTCAAAATATGATTTCGCGACAGAGGGTAAAGCTCCTATCAGAAATGTCCGACAATTCTACAAATATGTCGTGACGTCATGACAATTTTCTGTTCAATAAAGCAGATTGGACAAGTTTTTCACGACAAAATTGTCGAAAACACCTGTCGCTCAAAATGTTTTATTGAACAGCAATATGTAGGAATATCGTGACAATGCGACATATTTGTAAATTTTCCACCATGACAATTTTGTCGCCTGTAAGTTTTATTGAACAGAAAAATTGTCATGACGTTTTTATATTCAGCTCGACAATTGTCAACCAACAATTTGTCAAATAAATTTGACTGGTGTTTGGTAGTGGTGACAGACATATGTAAAGTTTTATTAAACGCGTTTTCGACAGCGACAAATTTGTCACAGATTACCTGTCAGTTTTTGACTTATTTGTCGCGTTTATTGAACAGCCTCAGCGTGACAATTTGACAATTAAGTCACTTTTTGACAATTATGTCGACTTGTAACGTTTATTGTACAGGGCCCAGGTCAGTGGGTCTAAGTGGAAGGGACTCCTTTCACTCTTTCCAAGGAGGATAATAGCAAGGCAGAAATGGGACTAAATTAAGTAGTGTGTAGTCGTGGATGTAGATGTAGATGAAATGGATGAACAAGATTAAGTAGAGTTTATGAACATTTGGCACGTGCATTAAAACTGGTCAGGTTTATAATAAAATTCTTAAAATATTTTGTTGACAGCTGGCCGTCTGGTAGTGTTGTGGTGCCACTATACCTACTTAGGCACACCCCGTCTCTGGGAACGTTTAAATTCTTCTGTGAGAAACAAATGGGTGCGCTCCGCCTTCTCCTCCTACTAGACTTGTGCCAGTTCCGTGTAATATATTCGCATCCCTGACCTCAATTGTCTGAAAACATAAAAAAATACAGGCTGAATACACTTGGCCCGTGAACACAAACTATAATGGCCGCCTTGGGAAACGATTCACTTCATCTGAACCTAATTTAACCTCAGAGTCTTGTAATTCAGCTGTTTATATTATCTGTTGAGTACCTACTTGCCTCGTACTCGTACCCATAGTGCCTGCGAACAGCAACAAGGGTCAACAAGTTGAAGTGATTTCGTGTTTATTTGCGGAATGAACGGCTGACCTTTCACCCGTCCCATACACCTCATGTACCTACTTATGTTAGACATAATAATATATTATTATTTGACGATGTGTGTCCTGGAAGTTAACAATAGAGAAATGATGTATTGTACTAGGTATAGTAGATAGGTAGTTAGACTCTAGTATGTGGTAGGTACGTTGCAAAGCTACACAACAGAATTGAGCACAAACTTGTTTCTGTTGTGATGAGTAGTGCTGTAACGATTTAATGCGTCTTGAAAATATTTCAATGAAAAACATCACACATTGTTATGTTTAGTTGACTCTTGGCGTCCTGGTCACTCGAGCTCGCGACTTGAAACTCGCGACTCACCATGCCATCATTTGTTGCGTGAACGTGACGTGACGTGACAAACTGCTAACTAAAGGTGTTCCCAAACACACTAAACTATTACATACGTCTTCTAAGTACCTACCTATTACAAAAAGGTTGATATGAGGGTAAACTAAAGAAAATCTTCTTCAACAATCCAACAAAAGCCAGCGAGAGAGCGAGAGGCATAATACAATTGTTATTAACATCAGCGGAACTCTTTTCTTATTTTACGAGTAGATCCGTAAATCAAGTTAAAATATCGGTGTTGTGACTTTGAACGACGTTGCCAGTCCATTAATCTAATTAAAGCGAGATAAATTCCTTCTTTGTAAGAGTAATGATCAAATTATTTGTTCATTAAGAAGAATTGTTCGATATTCAGATCCGGAACAAGTGGCTCGTTATAGTTACCTATCTCACTTTTGAATCGAGCTCAGAAAATACCTACCTTTAAGTACTTCGCTTTTTCTGTTGAACCTGTGCTATTCAAGCACAGGTTCAACAGAAAAAGCGAAGCAGTGTGGACTGTGTACTTGGAATCAAAGTGTCCGAATATAACGTCTGATTCCTTCACGTCTTCGGCTGTAGGTCGCATCGCAGCGTGCGGGCTGCGACTGCGGACAGACTCGATTCTACGCCTTCATTGAAATTCATGTATTCCTTCTTCGTTAAAAGGTTTGTTAAATTCTTTAAAACATAACATAACAAATACCAGTTTATGTTCATTACAAGCAGTAATCTTGGTAGAATTTTAATCTCAGTCAGTATTGCGAATCACTTCACTGTTTATTCAGCGCTTGCTTTATTTGCAATTTATTGCTTTCAAATTAAAGTTCCCAATTTAATTCATTTTTAAGTTGTCAGTGATTGAACACCAAACAGCTGATTTGCACTTCCAGCTCGAATTAATCACGAAGTGAGTTATTTCTGCAATGTTTAGATTCCTTTGATACTTGAAGTTTAGTGAACTTCTATACTGAAATAAATACTAACAAAAGCCTTCATAATTCCGAAATTCATGTAAAAATACGTTTAGTCAGCAATGACAAAAGAAACAAAATACTTACCAGTCCTCAATAATAAATGTAGGTAATAGGTAACACGAGCTATTTTCTCGTGATACCTCTCGTGATTAGATGGTCACGTCGCGCGCCACACCACAAACTACAGCACATGCCTTATCTACGATTACATGGGTGTGAAGTACTAAAGTGACCCAGTTGTGGAGTCGTCGCTCCGTCCACAGCGCGCTAGCGGCACGGCATGCAGTCACGGGCACGGCACAGAGCCTCCAGCCACTAATCCGACCGATCTTACTCTAAGCACGAACCACCATCACCTACGAGAATCTAGTTGGAGGTGTACTCTTGTTCCACCCACACTTTGCCGCGGAAAGTTTGCCCTCTTTTGCTATAAACCAAAAAAAATACACCTCAAAAATTGATACAGTAACCTACGTCAAACTACCGAAATGGGACCAAATTTAAATGGAACTTGGGAAGTAGTAGCTTCCTACGTAGTAGTAAGTAGTGCTTACTCTCCGAGATATCAGGTAGGTACTGGGAATCTTGGGTATTTTTGTGGGATGGGAATTCCCGGGATATTTAGGTACCGGGATACCTAGGTACCGATTTTTGACCAATTACAGTTGCATCGTAGTAGTATAGCAGTAGTATGGCGATTTACGTTCATTTACGCGACTTAGGCCCCTGACCTGATGAGTACCCACGTACTGCAGTACCTACCCATCTGCATAATGACTAGGCCCCTGACCTGATGAGTACCCACGTACTGCAGTACCTACCCATCTGCATAATGACTAGGCCCCTGACCTGATGAGTACCCACGTACTGCAGTACCTACCCATCTGCATAATGACTAGGCCCCTGACCTGATGAGTACCCACGTACTGCAGTACCTACCCATCTGCATAATGACAAGGCCCCTGACCTGATGAGTACCCACGTACTGCAGTACCTACCCATCTGCATAATGACTAGGCCCCTGACCTGATGAGTACCCACGTACTGCAGTACCTACCCATCTGCATAATGACTAGGCCCCTGACCTGATGAGTACCCACGTACTGCAGTACCTACCCATCTGCATAATGACTAGGCCCCTGACCTGATGAGTACCCACGTACTGCAGTACCTACCCATCTGCATAATGACTAGGCCCCTGACCTGATGAGTACCCACGTACTGCAGTACCTACCCATCTGCATAATGACTAGGCCCCTGACCTGATGAGTACCCACGTACTGCAGTACCTACCCATCTGCATAATGACTAGGCCCCTGACCTGATGAGTACCCACGTACTGCAGTACCTACCCATCTGCATAATGACTAGGCCCCTGACCTGATGAGTACCCACGTACTGCAGTACCTACCCATCTGCATAATGACTAGGCCCCTGACCTGATGAGTACCCACGTACTGCAGTACCTACCCATCTGCATAATGACTAGGCCCCTGACCTGATGAGTACCCACGTACTGCAGTACCTACCCATCTGCATAATGACAAGGCCCCTGACCTGATGAGTACCCACGTACGGCAGTACCTACCCATCTGCATAATGACTAGGCCCCTGACCTGATGAGTACCCACGTACTGCAGTACCTACCCATCTGCATAATGACAAGGCCCCTGACCTGATGAGTACCCACGTACTGCAGTACCTACCCATCTGCATAATGACTAGGCCCCTGACCTGATGAGTACCCACGTACTGCAGTACCTACCCATCTGCATAATGACTAGGCCCCTGACCTGATGAGTACCCACGTACTGCAGTACCTACCCATCTGCATAATGACAAGGCCCCTGACCTGATGAGTACCCACGTACTGCAGTACCTACCCATCTGCATAATGACAAGGCCCCTGACCTGATGAGTACCCACGTACTGCAGTACCTACCCATCTGCATAATGACAAGGCCCCTGACCTGATGAGTACCCACGTACTGCAGTACCTACCCATCTGCATAATGACAAGGCCCCTGACCTGATGAGTACCCACGTACTGCAGTACCTACCCATCTGCATAATGACAAGGCCCCTGACCTGATGAGTACCCACGTACTGCAGTACCTACCCATCTGCATAATGACAAGGCCCCTGACCTGATGAGTACCCACGTACTGCAGTACCTACCCATCTGCATAATGACAAGGCCCCTGACCTGATGAGTACCCACGTACTGCAGTACCTACCCATCTGCATAATGACAAGGCCCCTGACCTGATGAGTACCCACGTACTGCAGTACCTATCCATCTGCATAATGACTAGGCCCCTGACCTGATGAGTACCCACGTACTGCAGTACCTACCCATCTGCATAATGACTAGGCCCCTGACCTGATGAGTACCCACGTACTGCAGTACCTACCCATCTGCATAATGACTAGGCCCCTGACCTGATGAGTACCCACGTACTGCAGTACCTACCCATCTGCATAATGACTAGGCCCCTGACCTGATGAGTACCCACGTACTGCAGTACCTACCCATCTGCATAATGACTAGGCCCCTGACCTGATGAGTACCCACGTACTGCAGTACCTACCCATCTGCATAATGACTAGGCCCCTGACCTGATGAGTACCCACGTACTGCAGTACCTACCCATCTGCATAATGACTAGGCCCCTGACCTGATGAGTACCCACGTACTGCAGTACCTACCCATCTGCATAATGACTAGGCCCCTGACCTGATGAGTACCCACGTACTGCAGTACCTACCCATCTGCATAATGACTAGGCCCCTGACCTGATGAGTACCCACGTACTGCAGTACCTACCCATCTGCATAATGACTAGGCCCCTGACCTGATGAGTACCCACGTACTGCAGTACCTACCCATCTGCATAATGACTAGGCCCCTGACCTGATGAGTACCCACGTACTGTAGTACCTACCCATCTGCATAATGACTAGGCCCCTGACCTGATGAGTACCCACGTACTGCAGTACCTACCCATCTGCATAATGACTAGGCCCCTGACCTGATGAGTACCCACGTACTGCAGTACCTACCCATCTGCATAATGACAAGGCCCCTGACCTGATGAGTACCCACGTACTGCAGTACCTACCCATCTGCATAATGACTAGGCCCCTGACCTGATGAGTACCCACGTACTGCAGTACCTACCCATCTGCATAATGACTAGGCCCCTGACCTGATGAGTACCCACGTACTGCAGTACCTACCCATCTGCATAATGACAAGGCCCCTGACCTGATGAGTACCCACGTACTGCAGTACCTACCCATCTGCATAATGACTAGGCCCCTGACCTGATGAGTACCCACGTACTGCAGTACCTACCCATCTGCATAATGACAAGGCCCCTGACCTGATGAGTACCCACGTACTGCAGTACCTACCCATCTGCATAATGACTAGGCCCCTGACCTGATGAGTACCCACGTACTGCAGTACCTACCCATCTGCATAATGACTAGGCCCCTGACCTGATGAGTACCCACGTACTGCAGTACCTACCCATCTGCATAATGACAAGGCCCCTGACCTGATGAGTACCCACGTACTGCAGTACCTACCCATCTGCATAATGACAAGGCCCCTGACCTGATGAGTACCCACGTACTGCAGTACCTACCCATCTGCATAATGACTAGGCCCCTGACCTGATGAGTATCCACGTACTGCAGTACCTACCCATCTGCATAATGACTAGGCCCCTGACCTGATGAGTACCCACGTACTGCAGTACCTACCCATCTGCATAATGACAAGGCCCCTGACCTGATGAGTACCCACGTACTGCAGTACCTACCCATCTGCATAATGACAAGGCCCCTGACCTGATGAGTACCCACGTACTGCAGTACCTACCCATCTGCATAATGACTAGGCCCCTGACCTGATGAGTACCCACGTACTGCAGTACCTACCCATCTGCATAATGACAAGGCCCCTGACCTGATGAGTACCCACGTACTGCAGTACCTACCCATCTGCATAATGACAAGGCCCCTGACCTGATGAGTACCCACGTACTGCAGTACCTACCCATCTGCATAATGACAAGGCCCCTGACCTGATGAGTACCCACGTACTGCAGTACCTACCCATCTGCATAATGACTAGGCCCCTGACCTGATGAGTACCCACGTACTGCAGTACCTACCCATCTGCATAATGACTAGGCCCCTGACCTGATGAGTACCCACGTACTGCAGTACCTACCCATCTGCATAATGACAATTTAAACATTTTTCTTAAATTGCTTAACAACACATGTTATTTACGAGGAGACACATATTTCTGCAGAAATTAAAGGGTTATTAAGAAAAAAAATGCAAATTAATTGTTTCAATTCAAATTTTGCGCTAAAACGCGACCAAATATATAATAATGTAAATATACTAGGTAAAGCTACGCTGCTATAAACAGTGCGCGGCTTCGTATTGAGCGAAGCGTTTTTTTTGAAATCAGCCATTAATTTAGGTGAAATTTTTTTTTTTTGTATTTAAATTGAATATTTGAGCTTCGTCACGACCTTCATTGAAATAAGCTATTGAAATTATCTATTATTATACGATATGTACGATATACATATACGATAGGTGAAAAATTTTTAATTATCGGTCAAGAGGTTACTGAGAATGAAACATCCGAACATTTTACATTTAACCTGCTCCATGGGAGCTCCGCTCGCCATCGGCTCGCTTCGCTCAATAATATATATTATGTATTTCCAAAAAAAAAATTACATAAGTATAACGCTCAAAGTCACGTGCGGCGAGTGTACGCAAACATTTGGCTTGACACCGATTGCAGGTAGCACATACAAATAATAGTATTTTATTAATATTCAAATGTATTACATATTAGGTTTGTATTAAAGTGATACTTAGTAAATTAAATCTTTATTAAGTTATGTTACTGCTGCTACTTATTATATCCTTATCGTGCAATGTGAAAACGCCCATGTGCTACGGACACTTTCTTTTTCTTGTAAGAAGCGTCCGTAACCGCCTTTTGACGCTCCGCTCAATCGATGCCAGCTCCTTGTCCAAAAAGATTTTATGTTTCATTAATTCGCATATTGCTGAATATTGGTGAAGGTATTAACCATGGACGTATTATGTATTAACTACACCGTTATAAAACAATAATCAAAAGTCCCTATCGATCCGACTGTGCTATAAAGTTATTCCTGGTCAAAATTAAGTGTTGATTATAAAATTGTCCACATTGATTTTTTTTCCAACAAACTACGACTTCTGAGATGTTACGGATATTAATGTCCGAAGAGCTATATTCTACACGCTATGTAATGCTGCTCCGCTCTTATTGGTCGGAGCATATTTGATGTTACTTGCAGACAATAGCTTTATATTGGTGAAAGAAACATTATAATCTGTACAGTAATTTCTGTCGAACCACGTTGTACTGTACAACTTTTCCCTTTTTCACCCCCTAAGGGGTAGAATTTCGAAAAAAACCTTTCTCATCGGATGACTACTTCATTCAAAAATCACCCCCTCTAAGTTTGAGGTCTCTCTCCCACGTACGCTAAACATAACGATCCCATGCTCGTCTCACAAACAGTAGCTATTGCTCGTCTCATCAACTCACTTGTCTCAATCTAACATTTATTAGGAAAATTCATCGGTAACTTTATATTTTATTTTCAAAGCAAATGATTGTTTGTAGAACAATACCTTCCGAAAGCGAGTGGGTTGATCAATCGCAGAGTTTTGGGAAAAGTTGTGAATACAACAAGACTAGGAGCGGAGCAGTGGGGTAGGTAGGGTAGTACAGCTATAGGAAAGGGAGCGGCGTTACTTATTGAAATTTTAATGAGGTACGGCCCGAGACCGCCCGCCCGACGCCCGACGTTTATCTACGCCACTTGTTGGAGCGAAGTTTGTTTAATTTCCAAGTTGTGTTCACTTGATGCACCTCCGCCTCCACATATCCACGTATCGAAGTTGTTCCAAAGCTTGTTTGTACAACCGCTGCCGCTGTGACAAGTGTGTTTATGTTAGATAATATGGCGAGTTTGTGAGCGACTAATATTGCACCATGTGATGAGACACAGCCCGGTTCACTTAATCTTTGAAATGGAAGCGAGCAAACATAGATTTACTTTAAACGAACTCACTGCATCTTTTATATAACTTACTAATAGATGCGCGCAGATTCACTCGAGTGATCCTTTTTACCTTTTTGCGGGAACTAATTAGTTTTCATGCATTTCGGAGTAGGTAGTGTAGGTACCTTTACATATACGCAGAGTTAGCTCGTCTGTCAGCAGGAGAGGATGATATAGGCGCCGAAGATGTTAAGTTATGTTCATAAAGTTCATAACTGTGCCGATATAAATTAAAATAAAAAAGTCTAATACCTACCCGAGGCCGGGCGCCACTAGAAATACCTTCTGTGTGCTTACCAGGGACGCCCGGCAACGGACGTGGGAGCGGCCGCGGCTTTGGGCCCGGATTTTAAAAAAACAATTTAATCAAAGTAAAACATGATTAGACTTAAAAGGAACAACATTTCACCAAATAATAATTATTCCCACAAGTAATTCATAAAAGAAATATAGAAAATGCACACGCATTTAATATAACCTGAATCACAAAAGTCCCTGTCCATCTTAAAACATTACATTATTCATTACACTCACCACTTCGAAAATCTCATTTTGTTGGACACAAACAACATTAAATTGTTTACTTTGGTCATTTACAAGATATTGTTGTTCAGTGGTATTGTGTACGAGTGCGGACACGTGTCACAGCTAGTCAACCTGCTCTACTTTTTTTTTTTTTTTTTTTTTTTAGTTCCGCGACCAAGGCCGCGGCCGCTCTAACGTCCGTTGCCGGGCGTCTCTGGTTACAAGCAGAACGTATTTCCAGTGGCGCCCGGCGGTATTTCCAGTGGCGCCCGGCGGAAACCTGCTCTACTAACATAAACGCACCTCGAAGCAACAAGTTTCTCTCCAAACTAAGTAGCTGTGAGTTTATGAACGGAAATTGTTTACTTGGACTAAAATTATGTCCAAGTGTAGAACATTGCAATATTTTGAGATTTTGAGAACGATTAGCATACATTGTCACGCCTCTTTCCCATGGGGGTTTCCCATGGCAGAAACTATGGAATTCCACATGCTACGATCCTGGCATACTTCTTTCGCTTCTTCCACTTTCATAACTATCCTCAGGCATTCTCTCAGGTTCTGGGTACTCTTGACCGGCCTTTGGTTATAACATCTCCGATTTGGTCGAAGTACGTTCGCCTAGGTCGATCGTTACCTACCTCTCCATTCACGCCCGCCTGATCTATCTGTTTCGTCAATTCGTCTATCTTACTCACTCCATCCTCTGACACACCGCAACGTTCTCGTATCACGCTGTTCCTCACTCAACGTTCATCAACCAACGATTAGATACACACATTTTGGGGAGAAAAAGTAGCCTCAGTTACGACTTATAATAACAGCTATCTGCCAGTGAAAGTTCCGTTACAATAGGTTCAGCCGTTTCAGAGATTATGCGGAAAAAATAGACAGACGCACAGAGAAAAAAAAGTTAATTTTTTTTAATAAATAATATCTCTTCAATTTTATTTATTTTATAGTTAGATAGGTTGTTAAGTGGCAGTAAAGCATCTCATTAAATGGGTTGCAACATTATAAACTTAAGACTAACGGGTCTTTTACGCGATTATTGAGATATATACATACCTCTTTATTACGGGTTGCACCTTATTATGGGTACTTATTATGGGTTGCAACAATTGATGGAATTTAATACTTACAGAGATAAGTCGATTTGTACGCTGGAAATATATATTATTACGTTTCTTTTTAATACGCTTTTATTAGCTTCACTTGTATGTATGTATGTTTGTAACGGACTCTTTTGGGTTCGATTTTGCCCTACTTTGAAAGATCAGATTTAATTCAAACTTTGCACACCTGTCAAAGACCGATGATGTTCAATATGTGTTGGTGTTGGATTAGTTCATTCAGTTTATGTTTCTAGAAAATTTCAATAGATGGCGCTGATAGGTTTGAGTGCATTTTCTAAAATCACAAATTCCATAAACGAATCCGACACCAACAATATCAACAACTTTTAATTACTTACATCGAATAAAAGTATAATACTAATTAAATTAAATCCTACCTTTTAAAGTGTAAACAATCATAATATCTTGTTGTTATAAATGTTTGTTTTTGTTTTTGTTTAATTATAACAGCTGGCATGGAAACCGTATATTTGGAAGTAATATTATATATTAAGCGGAATATTTCACAATAATATCATATGAAGTTACCAATTTTGTACACGACTGTACTCCATACAAATGTAGGGCAAACAAAAACTTTTTATTTTCAAATTAAATCAGCTCAAATTTATTGTAGCTTTATACGACTATTTCACGAATATTTTTTGGCATAGACTTATAAAACGAAAATCGCAGGCGTTCCGGAGAAATTTGAAGTTTTCAAATGTTCAAGCCATAATCCTCATCAGGTTACCTTTATATCTCTGGAACCTTTGAAGGACTATTTCTGAGATTTGGCATGTGGTTACGACTATTTCATGACTATTTTTTGGAACCTAAACCAATTCGATAGGCTTTACCGTTTGCTTGCACCAGAGATGAGGATTACAGCTTGACGTTCAAGCCGTAATCCTCACTAACTTATAGTTATAACGCCGAAACTATAATACGACAATTTTTCTTACATGTTTTTTTTTTTTGGGTTCGCCAAATTGACGCCGCCCGCCTGGTGGTAAGTCGTGACGACGTCTAGCGATTGTGGGCCACTCTCACAGCGCACAATACTATAGAGAGTGGCCCTCAACTTGACGACCTACTATGTTCCTCTTCACGCTCCGCTTAAAGAACCCAGGGTTATATGTGGGAGGTAACACGTGCACAGGCAGGGCGTTCCAGGCCACTATCGTTCGGCAGAGAAACGAACGTTTAAAACGTTCGGTTGATGTTATCCACTGTGTGGGATTGGCATCTCTGCCCGGCACGCGTTGTTCGGGATCGGAAGGAAGAGGGTGGGATCAGATTGAAGAGCTCTTCAGAACACTCGCCGTGGTAAATACCGTAGAATGCGGCCAAGGAAGCTTTTGTTCGGCGCTGAGCTAGCGGCTCAATGCTTCCCGTTACCTCAGGACAATCTATAATACGGATAGCCCGTCGCTGCATAGCTTCGAGAGCGTCGCCGGACGAGCCCAGTAACTCCCGTGCAAAGTGCTGTCATCTGCATAACAATGAATGTTCCCGAGGGATAGCTTATCATTGATATGCAGAAGGAAGAGAGTTGTTGACAGCACGGACCCCTGCGGCACCCCGACATTCACTTGCAAAAAGCGAGAAGCCTGGAGACTGTAGATGTACGACTATTTATGACTATTTCATGACTATTTTTTAGCGTTGTCAAAATTCGTTTTCATTGAGATTTCAAATATGAGGATTACAGCTTGAAGCACACTAGATAAGTAGTGGTCAGTAAATGGCCCGCGGTGAGATTGACTCGTATCTATACGCCTTAGTAGAGTCTCCCAGGAGATGCTCGATAAAGGAAATGATTGATAACCAAACTCTTTCATTTTATTGAATCAACAGTATTCTTAGGTATAACTTTAGATAGTAAATTACAATTTCTCGTCTCGCAGGGAAAGTCAGCTCTTCAGCTTTTGTTGTCTGAAAAGTAGGACAGCTAACTGATATAAATACTGCTAGGATTGGTCATTTTGGCTAACTTCACAATGTCATGTCTTACGGTATTCTGCTGTGGGGCAACGCTGCTGATAATGAAAACACAAGACATACCTACCTAATTAACTATATTTTAAATGTGCAAACACGCGTCACGCGAGCTCCGCCTCGTCGCCCACCGGCAATGTCCCTAGCCGGCTGGCAGCTTCACCACATACCACCTTGTAGTAAAGCAATGGTTTTTGCTTAAAAAAGAACCAGCCTTTTGAGAAACGGAGTTTTTTTAGAAACTGAAATTATAAAGAGGAAAGATTTGTATGTTTGTAATGAATAAACTCAATAACTACTGTGCCGATTTCAAAAATTCTTTCACCATTAGAAAGCTACATTCACCCTGAGTAACAGGCTACGTTTTATCCCGGTAATGTGTTCCCACGGGAACCGGTAACGAGTAAACTAAATCACGCGGGCGGAGCTGCGGCGATCAGCTAGTTGTATATAAGAACGTTAATATCTCATGTGTAAAATACAGATAAACAGTTGTTCCCTGAACTAGTAGAACTCTACAAACAGTTAAACAGTTACGATGCGGTTATCTTGTTTATGCACACATACGTATTCGTTCCCTCCCAACTCTGATAGTTAATGTGTTCTATGTTTAAATATTTACGGATAAAACACTTGACTAACTCTTAATTTTGAATACGATTTGGAGTGCGGATGTACTAACTACTTATATATAAAACTCGTCGCTCAGCGAATGATGAACGAATGATGAACGATGAACGATGAACGATTAGCACTAAGTAATGGTGTCGTAGGTCTGATTGAAAACAGTTAAACATAAGAGCTATATCTATAGTTATGTGCAGTTACAATAGGAATTATTGTTTTATTATATATTAAATATTTAGCTTTACAGTGTCGGAGCTGGTCCGGGACAGCGATATGAGACTGTTACTTAAGGGAATCCAACACCTAACAGAAAAATAAATAGCTCGTACTTAAGTGGGAGTATTAACAGACAGAGATATCTACTGCGATTACAAATAGATTTGTCCAATTAGGCCCTTCGCTGCGTTAAGCGGGTTCCCGTCGTGGGTGTCCGCTCCGCGTGCTTGATTCATGTAATTTCAAGAGCAGCGCTGCGTGAGGCGGACACGCGAGCGGGTCTGTTTCTACAAAATCATTGAACGCCGCTCCGTTATCCGTGTCGCACGCGCCGTGCTGGTACAGTCTTTGAAATAAGTTGGTTACAAATTCTCCACACAACAGTCTAGACGTGACATATGGGCTGATTGGCTGACGCCTTTGTTCACGTCGTCGTCTTTTGGTTAAGTAATATATCAATAAATAATCCATTTCGACTGTACACCCGCGCGATCAAAATTATACGAGCGTCGCTGCGATAGACGGGAGCCCGTCGCGTGGACCCGCGCCGGGCAGGCGGGCGCACGGCGCGGACCTCCGCGTCGGGCACCCGAGACGGGCACCCGCTTAACGCAGCGAAGGGCCTTAAACCGCGGCTGCACAAATGTATTTTTCATTGATTTGGCTTGAATAGCGCCAAAACAAACATAAATCATCGCTAATATTCCAGTTCACGTCCGCTCCCATGTGGAAGGACACACAAATATAAACCGTCAATGAATCTTCATAGTATGTGTTTATGTGAAAGTAACGATAAAAACTAAACCATCACATAATAGTACAATTTTGTTATAAACGTCAATATTCATTTATTTACAATAAGAATTACTATATACATAATATAAATAATTATAGGCTAAAAATATTTACATTATAAACTAAATACCAGATCGTTTAAGCGTCAAAGTAAGTTTCCTTAAACGTTCAGTTGAATCAGATACCATCGTCAGCGTCTATAAAAGTCATTTATCGTCAATTTATGAGTCCAATAAACTAACAGTCGTTGTCAAACTGACTTCATGTACGTTCGATATTTTCCGTGGAGCGACTGCCATCCGACCTTCACAACTCATGGGCCATATCGAAGTTCTGCAGTTAAACGAGGAACTCCGGGGCCCATGAACACGCGGGTACCTGCATATAGACGGACAAGAATTTATTATTATTATCATGATCTCACATTAAACTGCTTTTAAACTTTTTTTTTTCGCAGTTTTGTTTCGCAACCTCCATGTTATTTATTGCTGCAGTTGTTGGGAATATTGCAGAATAATTAACTCAAACTCTTATATAAAATAACACTTATTAATGTCAGCACATATAAATTTACATTTAAAGCCAGATTCACAAAGCAATGGGTGGAGCCAAAGAGAAAAGAACCTGGCAATAAAAACTTCCGGCCACTCTTTTCCAATCATCAGTAACTACATTCATAGTACCTACATCACCCGGATGTACAATATTTTTTGATAATAAATAGATATGATTCAGAATAGCATTATCGCGTAAGGTTTTCGTACTTCTAAATCTATTCAATAAACAAAGGTACACAACAAAATGAACAATTTTATATCCATTCATCGCAAACAACAAAAGCGTCCATTTCACCGACGCGGCGCGCTCCAGATTACGATCAACGAGTTTGTGGAAACATTGAAATCCTTTCACTGAACTGTACTCCTAGGTACGTCTCCATTTTGATATTTCAATCTGTTGTGATATTATTTGTTTAACAAATTGAATGAGGTGATTTCACCAGTGTCGTAACTTTTGTTCTAATTTATATCATCTAGGTATCCGAAAAAGTATTTCGTATTCAGCCTTATGACTAATAGCACTATTATTGCCGCTTCTCTCTATATTTGCTCTTTTCTATGACAAGTGGATGGTTCAAAGGACAAACAGTCTAGTTTCCGGAAGGCGAGTCGTGCTCCCTCATGCAGATGGAGCCACTGCGCACACACTGCACGACTTCTAACTAGGGATGTCACAAAGTTCAATTTCGGTTCCAACATCAGTACTTTCGATTGATTATCCACACCTCTCATTTTGATTCCAGTTCCGAAATTTCTATTGGATATTTAACAGATATATTCGCGATAACTCAATAATTCGAAATAAAACAGGTTTATAATTTAACACTTGCCTTGCCCCCTATTACGTAGGACTAAAAATACTGGCAAATTGTGGGTGTGTATGCACCTCTGCCTACACCTTTGGGGATATAAGCGTGATAAGTATGTGTGTATAATTGAACACGCACAGTATTAATCCTGCGGTGTACAGTGCACAGTGGTGGCGCACCTACTCGTATATGAGACACACAGGTCGCGCGGATTACGTATAGTATAGTAGCTCAATACAGGGTGTTACGTAAGGGTTATATCAACCCGAAGACACCCACATCAGCGGGTCGAACCCGTTTCGATATGTGTCGACCGCCAAACAAGAAAAAAAAATCATCCAACAAAAAACATTATTACCAAATAAAATACGCTTGTTTGAACAACACTAGCTAAAATCAGCTGATTCGGTCATTGACATCAGTATAGGTAGTACAAATTAAGCGCGCCTGTAAAAATCTTCTCTCTCTCTCCTGGTTAGAACATTTTGTCTCTGTTTCGCTTCAAGGTCGCGTGTCGGTCAGTGAGTGACACCGCCTCCCACTCCGTCCACCATTGTCTTTTAGTAAGTACGTCAAGCACTAGTGTTGGGAAACGTTTGTTTTGATTTGAAATAACGCATATAACTTTTTGTATGATGTAATTTTTTTTTCTTGTTTCGCGGTCGAAACATATCAAAAGGCGTTCTGTGCGATCAGCTGATGGGGGTGTCTTCAGGTTGATATAACCCTTATGTAACATTCTGTATAGGAACTCGTCGAGAGTAGGTACATGTTTATGCTCAACACGAGCAAGAGTTCAATATAGGAACTCGTCGAGAGTAGGTACATGTTTATGCTCAACATGAGCAAGAGCTTTAATAGGAACTCGTCGAGAGTAGGTACATGTTTATGCTCAACATGAGCTAGAGCTCAATATAGGAACTCGTCGAGAGTAGGTACATGTTTATGCTCAACATGAGCAAGAGCTCAATATAGGAACTCGTCGAGAGTACGACTAGGTACATATTTATGTAAAAACAAAAAGTTTATACTGATTTAAAACACCAGAATTTGCTAAAACAATGTTAAACAATGTTTAGGCAAATTTTAACATAAATTAAATAAAAACGTTTTTTAAAGATGTATTGATCCTATACCACGAGTCCCTTCTGAATTCTGACTTGATGTTTATAGGCAAGCGGCAAGCCCCCTGAAAAACTAAAATGACTGACCAATCAGTGAAAATGTGATTTCCCCATTACAAATTTGTACTTTTTGTAAACCTTGGACCAAAAGGCGTCGATTGGTGAGAAAACAGAATTTGTGCGATTGGGCTATTAATTGTTATAAACAAATTAATTTGTTAACTAATAAAAAGTTGGTTTTTATTTTATTTTATTGGAAAATGATTTCTAAGGGTAAAACGGGCAAAATAGAACACTTTTTACTTTGTAATTTTTTCGAAAAAACGAAGTTACAACCATTTTAAAGCGTAATAATTGTCATATTCAACATTTTTTATCTCGGTGAGTTTTGATCGAATTCAAAAAAATCCTGCGGCAAAATATATTTTATCAGATCTTAAGCTTCAACTTCACTACTATACGCATGTAGAGTCGCGTCAACTCGTATAAAGCGCGTGTAATGTGACAGGATTCACACGAGCAATCAATAAGGAACTCCAAACTCCAATTTTTTTTTTAAACTTTTCAAAATAATTGCATCATTTTCGCAAAAATATAAGACATTAAAACGTCGACAAATGTTTCACCTCTAAACGAGGCATTCTCAAGACTGTCTCAGAGAGAACAGCGTTCGAGAACGGCTGTTTTGAACATCTTACTTACCATTACTTTGTCATGGATTTTCGCCAGGTAACGCCTGATTCTAACCAATATTTCGACCCCCCCCCAGCCAAAAACTCGGTAATGTGCTATTATGGGCTTTATGCTGTTATATCAAATTCGGAATCCCTGGACTGGAATATACCTTAGTATTTTTTTTCAGACATTTCCTAATAATATTTACAGAGATATCACGATACAAGCATTTATTGTTGGGAATTTAGAAACAAAAATATTTCGGCAAAAAATCTGTTATACATGTTTCCAACAAAACAATATTTTATTTTATTTTGGGAAGTTGCGTTTACCGGGTTATTGCTGTAAATAATTTCTATGAAGTTTTTGGTAAGCGACAGCACGGGATTTTTGCTGAACTAATTTATATAAACATATTCCGTAATAGAGACTAACAATGTTATTTAAGTTTAGTATTGGCTCATTAAAGTTACGTAACATTTCAGTACGGTTAATTTTTTCGATTTTTTTTTTTTTTTTTTATATTTGTTTCGCCAAATTGACGCCGCCCGCCTGGTGGTAAGTCGTGACGACGTCTAG
>OY748296.1:198399-222261 GCA_963556515.1 Nudaria mundana
ACTCTATCGAAGGCTTTGGCGATGTCCAGGCTAATAGCCAAGGACTCGCCGTGCCTTTCCATAGCCTCACCCCAGACATGCGTTACGAATGCCAGAAGATCACCCGTTGATCGTTTTGGCCTGAAGCCGTATTTCCGATCATTTAGTAGCGAGTGATCTTCGAGATATCGCATGAGCTGCTTGTTGATGAGGAGTTCAAACACCTTGCAGATGACTGAGGTGTCAGCTATGGGTCGATAGTTGCCCGGATCAGACCGATCCCCTTTCTTGGGGATCGGTTGTACGTTCGCCTCTTTCCAGATCTCCGGCACGATTCCTGTGGAGTAAGACAGGCGGTACAGACGAGTTAGTACAGGAGACAACTCAGCTGCGCATTTCCGTAGTACCACCGCCGGAATGCCGTCAGGGCCACTGGCTTTCCGCGTGTCGAGTGATCGCAGCACTGCCCGTACATCGCATTGCCTGAGTACAATGTCAGGCATAGTGTAGCCACAGTTGGCGATGGCGGGGGGTTGCAGGCTACGGTCGTCGACCCGGGAATTAGCCGCAAAGAAGTCTACGAGCATATCCGCTTTCTCTTGGGCTTTGTGAGCCAGTGTTCCATCTGGGTAACGCAGCGGTGGCAGCGAGGACTGACAGAAGTTAGATTGCACGGCCTTGGCCAGTTGCCAGTATTCACGGCTGCCCGTGGGATGGGAAGTGAGCTCCTGACCAAGCCGCGCGATGCGCTGGGCATCCGCTCTCTTAAAGGCCCTCTTGCTGGATTTTGTAGCCCGGTTGTACGCTGCTTTGAGGTGGCCCACGTTTGGGTCGCGCACAGCCCGGGCCCTGATCCAGGCGCGATATGCCGACTGTTTTTGTCGAACAGCTTTGGCACAATCTCACCCGAAGACCAGGGACGGGCTCTGCGGATACTGGCGACATCAGTGAAAGGGATGTAATATTCCATACCTAAACTGATCTCGCCAGCAATCGCAGAAGCGCTATCCGAGGGAGCCTTTCCTACAAAGCAGCGCTGGCTCCAGGGGACGGACGCATAGTAATCGCGTAGACCGTCCCAATCCGCTGAAGAGTAGTGCCATAGTCGTCGTGACATTTGTACAGCACGTGCAGGAGGTGATACCTCCATGCCAGCGTGAACAACACAGTGGTCGGAACTACCCAATGGGGCTCCTACCGAAAAACTGTACTGGGCTGGGCGACTCGTCAGCAGTAAATCCAGCAGTGCGGGCGCGTGATCTGACCTGTCTGGTATCCGGGTGATCCCGCATACCATCTGGGTCAAACCGTGGGAGAGAGCGAACGCATGGGCGGCCCTACCCGCATGATCAGTCTTGAGGGACCCCAGCCATTCAATGTTAATACAATGGCAGTGCAACAAAAAAAAAGTAAACGTTACACAGCGGCCCTAGGAAACCCCACGACTTCACTTTTCGAGGTGGAGTTCACTAACGTCCGTGGACTCCATGCGAACCTCGATACCGTCCACCATCACCTTGAGACGGCACGGCCCGCTGTGATGTTCCTCACGGAGACACAAATACGCCGCCCTGACGACACGTCTTACCTGTGTTACCCCGGCTATGTCATCGAGGAACAATTTCGAGACAAAGCCGGGGTGTGCGTGTTCGTTAGGGCGGATGTTTGCTGCCGCCGGTTGCGCTGCCTAGAGAACCCCTCCAATTCCGTCCTTTGGCTGCACGTAGACCATGGCTCTATGAGCCAGATCTACGTGTGCGTCTACCGATCCCACACAGGGGATTCTGAGACAACAAAGCTCTTCCAGTACCTCAGCGTGACGGCTGATGAAGCGCAGGTGCGGTTCCCGAACGCTGACCTAGTATTTCTGGGGGACTTCAATGGCCATCACATTGAATGGCTGGGGTCCCTCAAGACTGATCATGCGGGTAGAGCCGCCCATGCGTTCGCTCTCTCCCACGGTCTGACCCAGATGGTATGCGGGATCACCCGGATACCAGACAGGTCAGATCACGCGCCCGCTCTGCTGGATCTACTGCTGACGAGTCGCCCAGCCCAGTACAGTGTTTCGGTAGGAGCCCCACTGGGTAGTTCCGACCACTGTGTTGTTCACGCTGTCATGAAGGTGTCACCTCCTGCACGTCCTGTACAAACGTCACGACGACTATGGCACTACTCGTCAGCGGATTGGGACGGTCTACGCGATTATTATGCGTCCGTCCCCTGGAGCCAGCGCTGCTTTGTAGGAAAGGCTCCTTCGGATAGTGCTTCTGCTATTGCTGGCGAGATCAGTTTAGGGATGGATTATTACATCCCTTTCACTGATGTCGCCAGTATCCGCAGAGCCCGTCCCTGGTTCGGGCGAGATTGTGCCAAAGCTGTTCGACAAAAACAGTCGGCATATCGCGCCTGGATCAGGGCCCGGGCTGTGCGCGACCCAAACGTGGGCCACCTCAAAGCAGCGTACAACCGGGCCACAAAGTCGAGTAAGAGGGCCTTTAAGAGAGCGGATGCCCAGCGCGTCGCGCGGCTTGGTCAGGAGCTCACTTCCCATCCCACGGGCAGCCGTGGATTCTGGCAACTGGCCAAAGCCGTGCAATCTAACTTTTGTCAGCCCTCGCTGCCACCGCTGCGTTACCCAGATGGAACACTGGCTCACAAAGCCCAAGAGAAAGCGGATATGCTCGCAGACCTCTTTGCGGCTAATTCCCGGGTCGACGACCGTGGCCTGCAGCCCCCCGCCATCGCCAACTGTGGCCACACAATGCCTGATATTATTATCAGGCAATGTGATGTACGGGCAGTGCTGCGGTCACTCGACACGCGGAAAGCCAGTGGCCCTGACGGCATTCCGGCGGTGGTGCTACGAAAATGTGCAGCTGAGTTGTCTCCAGTATTAACGCGTCTGTACCGCCTGTCATACTCTTCAGGGCTCGTGCCGGAGGTCTGGAAGGAGGCGAACGTACAACCGATCCCCAAGAAAGGGGATCGGTCCGATCCAGGCAACTATCGACCCATAGCTGTCACCTCAGTCATTTGCAAGGTGCTTGAGCTCCTTATATATAAGCAGCTCATGCAATTCCTAGAGGATCACTCGCTAATCAATGATCGACAATACGGCTTCAGGCCAAAGCGATCAACGGGTGATCTTCTGGCATTCGTAACGCATGTCTGGGGTGGGGCTATGGAAAGGCACGGCGAGTGCTTGGCTATTAGCCTGGACATCGCCAAAGTCTTCGATAGGGTCTGGCATGCTTCGCTCCTTTCCAAGCTTCCGGCATATGGTCTACCTCCTCAACTGTGCAGCTGGATTGCCAGCTTTTTAAACGAGCGCCGAGTGCGGGTCCTCTGTGATGGCCAGGCTTCTCGCTTCTTGCAAGTGAATGCCGGGGTACCGCAGGGGTCCGTACTATCACCAACTCTCTTTCTTCTGCATATCAATGATATGCTATCCCTCGGGAACATTCATTGCTATGCAGATGACAGCACACTGCACGGGAGTTACTCGGTTCGTCCGACGGCGGGGCGATCTGAGATTGAGGAGGAGAGACGACGACTCGTGGCTGATCTCGACCGTAACCTCGACAGTATCTCTCAATGGGGTACCGAGAACCTGGTCGAGTTCAATGCCCGCAAAACACAGGCGTGTGCATTTACTGCGAAGAAATCCCCTTTCCTTCCCCTACCCTCTCTTCAGAATGCATTATTACCAATGAAGGACAACCTTGATATCCTTGGCATAGACGTTCGTCGAGAGCTCAATAATAAAAACTACATCGAAAGATGTATAGGGCTAGCTTCGCGGAAACTAGGAATACTGAATAAGGTAAAGAGATTCTTTACACCGGACCAGAGGTGTCTGCTGTACAAGACGCAGATTAGACCCTGCGTCGAATACTGCTCTCACCTCTGGGACGGCTCCGCGAAGTATCTGCTGGACGCTCTCGACGCTATGCAGCGACGGGCTATCCGTATTATAGATTGTCCGGAGGTAACGGGAAGCCTTGAGCCGCTAGTTCAGCGCCGAACAATAGCTTCCTTGGCCGCATTCTACCGTATTTACCACGGCGAGTGTTCTGAAGAGCTCTTCAATCTGATCCCACCCTCTTCCTTCCGATCCCGAACGACTCGTGCCGGGCAGAGATGCCACCCCCACACAGTGAATAGCATGTTCGCGAGAACCGAACGTTTTAAACGTTCGTTTCTCTGCCGAACGATAGTGGCCTGGAACGCCCTGCCTGTGCACGTGTTTCCTCCCACATATAATCCTGGGTTCTTTAAGCGGAGCGTGAAGAGGCACATCAGTAGGTCGTCAAGTTGAGGGCCACTCTCAATAGTAATGAGTGCTGTGAGAGTGGCCCACAATCGCTAGACGTCGTCACGACTTACCACCAGGCGGGCGGCGTCAATATGGCGAACCAAATATAAAAAAAAAAAAAAAAAAAAAAGGTGTTTTCTTATTAGACAATGTCTTTATTATGTTATAGGTAAACTTCTTTTGGTGAAGCAAGTTTTATGTGATGTTTATCGCAAGAGTCTTCACTGCCTTTGTCTTCAAGCTCTTTGTCTCCTACTGTTTGAAAGATTTTCTCTAAATGTTCTGCAAACCTAGAGGCTTTTTGCTCATTATTAACAGTCCACTTTCCATCTTCTTTTTTAATGGGCGATGCATGTAAAATGAGTTTGTTTGACTTTTTATTACTTTCCATAACGAGTACTCTACTGTGCCGTTATTTGTTAACAAACTGAGGTAGTTATTTGTGTTATCTTCGTGGAAGTTCTGAATTAGACTTAGACGTTTGGTGAGATTGTTTAAAATTGTTTTGTCTGGCGGATATCGCGAACATTGCCACTTATGTCTCTGTGCTCGCTTTTTTGCAATGAGATCTGTTATTTCCTCTGGATAACTGTGACTAGCTGTACTTAACTTTAGTTTAGGTGTATTTCTCCAGGCACTTAGTTGGATATCGTTAATAAATTTTATTAATTCGTCATTTAACTGATGTTTATTTTTGAGTGGCACTTTAAGGTCAGTGATGTTGTTTAAATCTATTTGGATGCTTTCCTAATCAGTGTTTTTGTTAGTTAGCCTTGGAGCACTTTCTTTTTTAAGAATAGTTTCACTAAGGGTTAGTATAATAGGTGAGTGGTCCGAGTTCATCTCATAACCCTCTACTATGTCAATATATGAACAAGATAAATTTTTGTAGATAAAAAAGTCGATCAGATCTGGTATTTTAGAAACGTCTGTGGGCCAGTAGGTTGGCTTTCCCGTTGATATTACTGTACACTTGGCTTCTTTAACTGCACGTAGTAGTTCCCTTCCTTTGGTAGAAGTTAGCCTAGAACCCCAGTGAGTATTCTTTGCGTTAAAATCACCTCCTAATATAAATTTATTTCTGAATGTTTTAAGAATTCTTCGATACTGGTCTACTTACAGACAGTATATAGAAGCTATAGTTATATTATAGTGTTTAGTTTTGATATCAACACCTACTGTTTGAGCATAGTCTTCTTCCCATTTAAATTCCAAGTTATGTTGGATGTTTTCTTTAATAACAACACTACTACCACCTCTAGCATTATTGGAGGGGTGAATAGCATGGTATGTGGTATAACCGTCTATCGGAATGTAAGATTCTTTTGTAAAATGTGACTCTGATATAAGGCACACATCAATTTGTTCAGTTATTAGAACAGCCTGCAACTCGTTTCGATGCTGCAGGAGTCCGTTTGCATTCCACGCCATAATTTTAATGTGTATTTCATTTTTGGTTTGAAATTGACAACTGTCTGGTGTTATTGGACTCTAAGTTTTTCAATCTCTTTTCAAATGTGGTCAAAATGCTCAAAATCTTGGAAATATTAACATCTGTTGAATTTTCTATCTCTGAAGCCGGTTGCGGCACAGGTCTTAATTGGACTTGTTTAGTTATATTCGCGAATGACACGTTACTAGTAACTAACCGAGTGATGAGTGGCTTGTTGTTCTTTGAAGTCCCAGACACCTGGGGTATTGGAGGAGTAATCTTTTTTCTCTGGTTGTTTCTTTTTAGGAGTTGCAGTTCTTTTGCAACCAAACACCCTCTGTAATTAGCAGGATGAGGTTGACCACAGTGAACGCACTTAGGCTTTGCTTCCGCTGACTTCGTGCAGTCTTTGGTGAAGTGCTTACCAGTGCATTTGACACATCTTGGTTCCTTGGCGCAATACTATTGCGTGTGGCCGTAGGCTTGGCATCTCTTACATTGTGGGATTAACTTTGATGTTTTCAACGGCCGTACATCAACCTGAAAACCTAGTATGCACTTGATACGGTATATCTTGTCAATGTCTTCCTCTTTATCAAAGGAGAGCATAAACATGTTAAGAGGTTCTTCGTTCCTCCAACTTAATTTGTTAACAGCCTCCAGTATTTTAAAACCCTGGCCCTTAAGGTCTTCGACTATTCTATTTGGTAGACAGGTCGAGTGTAGGTTTTTAACCATCACCCTAATAGGTCTGTCTTGTTTATTTTCGTATGAGTACCAAACACAGTTATTTTGCAACAGTATTTTGGTAATGGCTCTATACGATTCCTCGTCCTTGGCATTTACTTTTACATTGCTGACGTTCATCATTTTGAGAGTGAACGGTTCTTTGTTTGTTACTGTCAATAGAAAGTCGTATAACTTTTGGTAGTTTTGTACGTTTTCGACAATTATTGGTGGGGGTGATAGTGGTTTTTTGACAATGGGAATTGTACTGATATGCATTTAATGAAATACTAATGTTATAAATCATGGAACAGTTGTGCCAAGTTTCGTGGAGATAGAATATAAAATGTGGCTGTTTGGAACACACACACACATGCAGACAGGTGAAACGTAGACGCTTCTTTCGCTAGGTCAATAAACATCACAACTCAAGTACTCACCCGCCCAAGGTAAGTAGTTTACCGTACTCGGCGTACTCCCCGCGGCGAGTTTCCTCTAGCTAGGTTGTGACTAGGATTACGTTTCATGAATGCAAATTGCTTGAATCTCGAGCTGAGCTAATGATAAGTTATACGTCAGTGTCGGCCTGTGGCCTGAGGGTGGTTCTGTGTCTTATCTCTGTGTCTGTTTATATCTACCTACCAACGTAATGTGGCACTTACGAGTACTTTTAGTGAATTTTCGTCGCGGTTTCCAAAAAAGGAATAAATCATACAGAACAGACAGAAATTATGCAAAATTATACGCGTTCGAGCACACAATGTCACAAGTGAATTGTCACAGAAGCCATAACTAAAAGTGACACCTTCGCACAATGATATACCGAAGCGAGCGGCATCCCAAGTCTCTGGATATACGACACTGCATACATCGAATGTCTGCGTGTGTACACTATGTCGACACTAAGTTGCGACACCTGTGTCAGTGTCGCCGCCGTATGACAAGTGTTACGATCTTCGAACCCTGAACTAGATCGTTGTGACGTCCCGCTGACACTAGATGTACCTAGATCTCAACAATAGTGTCAACACATTCGACGACTGTAACAGGTGTCTATTATTATGTCGTTGTGTATTAGTATTAGTTGTGTATTGTTGAGCAGTTCTGTATCATACGACAACGTATGAGGAAAGTTATAATATATTCATTCGTGTAGAGCTCCCCCCTCCCCTAACTCCCTCGACATACTCCCTCGCCTTATACGATACACTTTTTTAATTAGTCTTTGTAAGCCGGAGCGCAAGGCTCGGCGTCGTTATGTAAAGCGTATATCGTACCTACCTATGTACATGCACCTTTGTGTTGTTTCACTAACATGTTCATAAAGTGCACATTAAAGTATGATTGTAAATATAAGGGCGAAGGGGCCAACATCTCCAGGTGTCCAGGACCCAAGTGCACCTGCTCACAGACCGACTAGGTTCTGGCAAATATACCAAGTCCCCGGAATAGGCTCGACTCCTAACGTGGGCTTAACGAAGTGACTGGCGAAACATGGGTGTAATAAGCGCCTCTATCTACCCCTTCGGGATAAAGTCGTAATTTGAGTCTGTCTGTCTGTCTAAAATAGTCAGGGCTCAACCACACAGGCGGGATGAAAATATGAGTTCATTATCCGCACTCTCCGACTTTTTTTTTTTTTTTTTTTTTTTAATTCCGCGGCCCAAGGCCGCGGCCGCTCTAACGTCCGTTGCCGGGCGTCCCTGGTTACTAGCAGAGGGTATGTCCAGTGGCGCCCGGCGGTCCAGTGGCGCCCGGCGGCGCACTCTCCGACTTGTGAAAACGAAATATAAATGATTTTTTTCTCCACTTTTCGTAGATATTATATCTCAAACTTCACGCAGGAGTACGCGTACGTAGGTACATCAGTAAGGGAACTCTCCGACAGATCCGGTGCGCCCAGGGCCAAGTACGCGCCTAAACACAAACAATATTGTGTTACACAATAACTTCATCTTGTTAAATAGGTAAATGCCGGTGAAAGTTGTTCATTTAAAACCAACCTCATTATAGAAAATCAAACATTATAATCCCTTTGTTGTGGTTGAGCGATTCTAACTTTAAAGGTTACCACAAAATATGGTTTTAGAAGTGTTCTGAACGGGTCGGGTCACTAGAGTTTGGGCTTTGTTAATATAATATAACACCACACAATTGTATTCAATCAATGTTTAGTCCATTGAAATGTTACATTTGGGTGTGCAAAACTCAGAGGACGCTATTTTCAAGTTTGTTGGGGTTTTCCGCCATCTTGAAAAAGGGTTGCAAATCATTATCGCGCGCTGTCGGGCAAACTATTCATCGTACAAAAAAATTGCGACCACATTTGTGTCGCAAATTAAATTCTCTACAACTTTTTGTCGTAGAATTAACATTACAAAGTTATTAACAAAAACAGATGAAAATTTGAGAACGAATTTCCTTTAAGGGGTTTATATTTTTTTTTCCTGATCATTTTAGAGTTAAATTTTATCGGAGCATGTTTGTCTGAGTTTTCGAGAAATAATTTCCAATATTAACACTTCGATATTTATTTATTTATAAAAAGAGTGGCCGTGAGTTTTTCTTGCCAGGTTCTTTCCTCACAGGCTCTACCTATTGCCTTGCGAATCTGGCGGTAAATGTAAATGTAGAAACATTTTCTTTTTTTGACGTAAAATCATGCCTCTTTCCCAGTGGTGTAGGCAGAGACCACGGATTTCCACTTGAAACATTAGTGAAACATTAATGAAAGTTGAGGAAGCGAAAGAAGTATGCCAGGATCATAGTAAGTGGAAACCCGTGATCTCTGCCTACCCCACTGGGAAAGAGGTGTGATTTTATGTATGTATGTATGTAGAATTCTAGGAAATGTACACTCGGATTAGAAATTATAGTGAAAATCAATAAATTCAAAAGTTTCGTCGTGGGGGAAAGAGTCCATAAATAGTTATTAGAGTGTTGTTGTTACAGTGCAACATCATAAATTACAATGTTTTTTATTTTAAAAATGAAAAAATTAGAGAAAACTGTGTGATCATTAATTTTTATGTAATTAAGAGTATTGAAGAATACTGTTAATTTCGGAGCGCTGTAAAACCTTTATAAATAAATAAATTTTGAAATGTTAATATTGGAAATTATTCCTCGTTAAACTCATCTACAAACATGCTTTGATTAATTTTACTGTAAAATGATCAGAAAAAAAATATAACCCCTTAAAGGTAATTCGTTCTCAAATTTCTGACTTTTGCACACTTAGCCCCCAAAAAATTAACATTTCAATGGACTTTTCGTCGTTCATAAATTCAATAAATACTCGTATTATCATGTTCTCTCTCTCTCTCGGTCATAGATACACGTCTATCTGTGATTTTAAATAAATTTCTTAGTAAAATGTCAAAATTTAATGCTGAAACGTCTTTTGGCGAATTGGCGAAGAAAGTTAGGCGCTGGCGTTGAAGATTTCGTCCCAATCGGCGCTGATTGAGGCTCAAAATAAGAAAATTGATGAGCAATATTTGATTATCGAGAAGAATAATGTTCTCATTAATAATTTACTGACGGTAATCGGCGAATTGTCTACGACAATTCACGAACTATCTGAGTCCAAAGGAGGAAGTGAGATACAGTATTCTACTGGAATTCCGGCTGAGGTGAGTGCGAGCGAGACAACAGTGATTGCGCCGAGCGAGCCGATAACGAAGAACAGAGTTCGCACGCGCAGAATGTTAGCAGCTGAGTGTGCCGAGACTAAGGGCGAAATCACACAAGTAAATAAAAATAATATTTCGCGGAATAATATTATGCCGCAAAATTTGGTGTAGGAAATTCCAGATGAACGTGGTAATGATTGGAAGGTAGTAAATCGGAAGAGGAACAAATTAGCTTCCAAAGCTATTGAAGGGTGGAAATTCCCAAATTTCGACGTTTCAAGCAGTTGAACAGAAGAAATTTATGCACGTTTGGTCCCTACATCCCGACACGTCAGTGGACTCAATAAAGGATCACGTGAGGTCCATTTGTATGTCAGAGGACATTAAAGTAGAAAAAATAGTCCCTAAAACTAAAAGGGATTACGCGTCGTTTATGGTGGGTGTACCCGAATCGGAATTCGGTAGGAACAACGTGGATAGTTGGCCTACTAATACAAAGTTTAACGAATGGGTGTGATTTCGCAACTTCCAGAGAAACACCAAGTGAATCCAGAAAAACCACCAGATATTTGAAGGTATACTATCAAAACGTCCGAGGATTGCGCACGAAAACTGAAACTTTCTATAAGAACGTCTTGGCATCAAATTACGACTTGCTAGCTATTACCGAGTCGGGAGTAAATAGCTCAGTAAGGGATGGTGAACTTATCCCACCAGGATATAGTATACTACGCTGCGATAGGGCAGACGGCAGGAAACTAGGAGGTGTTTTCGTGGCAGCATCTCCTCGGTTTGAGATTAATTATGTACAAATTGACAATGTGGACGAGGCCTTATTTGAAATACTTTGTGCGACGGTGACTTGTAAAAACAATTTTTTGTTCCTGTTTTGTGTTGTTTACATTCCGCCAAGTAGTAATTATCATGAGTATATGCACTTATTTCATATTTTAGAGAATGTTTGTATCAAGTATGAGTCTATTATCCTTGTGGGTGATTTTAACATGCCTTCAGCATCGGAAGAAGTGCGGTGTTATATGGAGTATTTTATGGAATTCTGTGGATTTGGGCAGGTAAATGACATTTTTAATATTAATAACCGTACATTAGATTTGGTAATGACGACGTTTATGGCGTGTGATATGGGGGTTTCAACATCGGATGAACCACTGGTAGGCATTGACAAACAACACCCTCCTTTAGATATTAAAGTAAATTTGAAATATAATTGGAATAGACGTCCGATATCGGTAAATTGTGGTACGGACGATTTAAACAATGACAATGACGGTCGTATAGCATGGAAATTTACGAAATGTAACTTTCCTTTGTTGTACGAATGATTTACCATGATAGACTGGGACACATTATACAGTATTAAACATTCGGAGGATGCGTTGACCTTTTTTTATCAAATTGTTAACAGTACAATTAGTGAATGTACACCCATTAAGAGTAAGGTGGAGAGCCGTAATAACAGTGGTAGGTTCATATACCCAGAATGGTATACCCCTGACGTGATAAATTCTATCAAAGAAAAATCCAGGTCTCATAAAATTTACAAGATAACAGGGCAACGATGTGATTACGAAACGTTTTCTAGGTATCGAGCGTTGGTTAAATGTAAAATAGAATCGGCATTTGAGGCTCACCAGAACAGACTGCAGGTGAACATTGGCGTGGATCCAAAATCTTTTTGGAATTACATTAAATGTAAACAGTCTACAAAATACAAGAATATTATTAAAAAAAAAAGACGGTAAGGTATTGAGTGGGGCAGAGGGGGCAGTGTTTTGCTTCTTACTTCCATTCGGTGTACAGTACAGTGCGGCCGGTGCAAGATCCGGCGGAGGCAGAGCGCTCGGCGGGGGCGCGCGCGGGCGCAGCTCGGGTGCATGTTGGCCAGCTCAGCGCGCATGAGCTGCGCTCGGCGCTCGCTCGCCTTAAACCCAAACAGTCGGTGGAGCCAGATGGTATACCGTCATTAATCGTGAAAGACTGCAGCAGGGTGTTTGGGGCTCCATTGTTACATATTTTTAATTTATGTTTGGCTGACGGGCACTATCCGGACCGTTGGAAGATTACCAGAGTCATACCCGTCCCCAAAGGCGGTGGGGGTGATGATGTAAGTGGTTATAGACCAGTGGCGGTACTATCGGCCTTCGCTAAAGTATTCGAAGGGGCACTGCACGCGTCCATCTATGTACAGATCAGATCCCAGTTGACTGATGCTCAGCATGGTTTCCGGCCGGGTCGAACTACGTGCAGTAACCTATTATCCTTCGTGACGGACATTACGCCCATTATTGATTCCGGGGGGCAGGTGGACTGTGTTTTCTTCGACTTCCGGAAAGCATTTGACGTGGTAGATAATGACGTGTTACTATCGAAGATGGCGGTGTTTGGGTTCACACCACACTTGCTCCAATTCTACGCAAGTTATGTCGGCGGACGCAGGCAGTACGTGGACTATGGTGGGTATGAATCTGGGTCGTTTTTTACCTTTTCTGGTATAAGTCAGGGATCGAATTTGGGACCTTTAGAATTTATAATGATGATAAATGATCTTCCTGCGGTATTGCGGCACGCCGAGTGTCTGCTCTTTGCGGATGATCTGAAGGTGTATATTAAAGTAGCAGACGCATCAAGCGCGGGTCGACTGCAGGAGGACATTGACAGCATTGTACAGTGGAGTTGGAGTTGTACTTTAATATCTCGAAATGCAGAGTAATGACGTATGGCAGGACTAGGTCTCCACTAGAATACGATTACCAGATGCTCGGTATCACTATTCCGCGGCTTCGATGTGTCCGTGACTTGGGTGTCGAAATGGTACCAGAATTAACGTTTCGTAAGCACATCGTTAATATATGTAGTATATCATTCAGAAGTTTGGGATTTATTATAAGAACTTGTAAGGACTTTGATAATATGTTAGTTGTCAAAATGGTACATAATGCGCTTGTGAGGAGTCATCTCGAATCAACAGCCATTATTTGGAGTCCACACGAGGCTAAGTATAGCCTAATGTTGGAAAAAATTCAGAATAAGTTCACTCGCTTCCTATTTTACAAACAATATGGAGTGTACCCACTGTACCCGCTAATGTACCCTAGCCTGTTTGTGCTTGGCATGGTGGGGTATGTGAGGCTGAGCGTGCGGCGCGAGGTGGCGCTGGTGGTATACGTGTGGCGGGTCCTGCGCGGGCAGTTGCACCACCCGGATATATTGGCGAGGTTGCAGCTGTGCGCGCCGGACGGATACGTGGGTGCACGTCGCCAGCCCCTCACGCTCAGAGTCCCTGTGGCGCGAACTAATTTACTTCAGTTCGCCCCTATATCGCACGCCATCGAAATCTTAAATTTAATTACTAGTGAAATCGACATATATAACTGCACCCTCGCGAGACTCAAGATAGTTTTAGAAAAGTGTGTTTCATGGTAGTAAATTGATTCATAATTATTTAACCATTTATTAATAATATAAAATTTCATAAATTACAATTACTATATTTCATTAATTTTGACATTAATTAATTAGGACTTATAAATTTGACATTCTGTAATTACTTCAAACGAAATAAGACATAAATAGATTATTTAAATTAATTTAATAATTATTATTACATAGCTATTTTATTTGAATTGATAATATCTAATGTTTATGTTTAATGCATATATTTTTTAAAGTTGTAACCATATATTTTACTTGCAGTATTGTATTGGGATAAACCTGTAATGATGCTGTAAATGTTTTGACAATAAATAAATAAAATAATAAAATGTTAGACGTCAAATGCTTACTAAAGTGACATAGTTGTAGTGAAGAAAAGTGATTGTTATTGAACAATAGCGGAATCAAGATCGTATATAAAGATAACATCAAGTGCTTCTATGTTTCTTCAAATCATATTTCAATCGGATTTATTTCCCCTTGTAGCGGCATTTCTACATTTCCCGGGCCGTTTGTTGCCCGAGGAGCAGTCCCGAGGGAGTTCAATCATATTGTTTATATAAATGTCTTTCGATATGATCTGTGACGGAGCAGTTTGTGGAGTTGGCGGTTTGATTGTGTTCCTTCAGTACTATCAATATCTGTTTGTTATTGTGCGACATTCCCTACACACAATATGTTATGAAATCAATCATGACGGAGAAGGATTTTTTATTTATATCTCATCAAAGTTATCAAAATTGTATTAGTACTGATATATTTCTACGAGTAATTTTACCTTCAATACAATAACCAAGATATTGGAAGAATGTTTATATTACAACTAGGCCCCCGTTCAATAAAGGTTACAGTCACTGACAATTTGACAATTTAAAACTTACAGGCGACTTATTTGTCAATGTTCCTACATATTTCTGTTCAATAAAACTTTTTGAGCGACAGGTGAAAGGGGACAATATTACGTGAAAAACTTGTCAAGAAATTTGCTTCCTTAAACATAAAATTGGCGTGACGTCACGATATATTTAATTTTGTAGAATTGTTAGACAATTTCTGACTGGAGTATTTCGGATTTAGAGAGAATTCGTGTCTTCTTTCAATCTTTACCTTCAAGATAATTTTCTCATGAAGTAGATACTTGGACTTGGATTTTTGCGGAGTGTGGATTTTTGCCCAGCGCCAGAGGTAACCTAAAAGGCAACCACCCTGGCGCTGGGCAAAAATCCAGGCCCAAACGCTCAATTGTAATACCGAACAACGTTTCCTTGTCCCGCACCGCGAACTAGTTCAGAGTAACTAGTTTTTCTGTGCGGAAAAAATCAAGCATTACTTACCTTGACATTGGCGAAATCATCGATGAACATCGATGGAGCCACGTTTTTTAAAAAAAATAAGAGTTTGGCGGCATCGCTGCTGACGTAGATCCGAATCATAATAAAAAATGTTTCACCTATGTTCCGTAAAATATTATTTTTGAAAAGAAATTATTTCGGCTAATTTATTCATTATTTTTTAGACTTTAGTAAAATATTAAAAAGGAAAGACCCGGGAATCGATCCCGAGACTCCGGTGTTGAAAGCCGATGCACTACCGACTACGCCATCGAAGCAGTTAAAATAAATATTAAACATGTAGCTACATTAGTCATGAGATCTAAATGCAACTTTTTAGGGTTCCGTATCTACAGGGTAAAACGGGAACCCTATTACTGAGACTTCGCTGTCCCTCCGTCTGTCTTGGGCTGTATCTCATGAACCGTGATAGTTAGAAAGTCTGTTGCCTCTATAACAACAATAAAAAGGATATAATAAAAATTTAAAGGGGCTCCCATACAACTAACGTAGTTTTTTTCTGAATATTAATTACAGCAACAGGTAGACGCCTAAAATATTCACAGTATATTAATTTAAATATAAATAATTGACTATGGTAATTTTGATAGCTAATGAACGGTTGTTTCACAGTAAATCTATAAGACGATTTGGCGTAGGTACTTGGTAGCGACGGCGACAATGTCTACGAGTAACGGCCTGGCCACGGGTTTCTGCGACGGCGGTGGCGGCGGCGGGCGGCGGTGACTGTATTTTTGCATGCCACGGGACACTCGCATTCGCCGCCGCGACTAGTAAGGAAGTCTGAGAGCGAAATATCTTTTTTAAAGTTATCTCGATGATCTTAGAAAGTAATAGTTTTTTGGTTCAAGACTTAATATTTGGAAGAGATCGTGGAGTACATTTGAATAGGAATCGAGGTATAGATGGAGAATTCCACAAGAAGTACGAGAATACAGAATGTATCTAGAAATTTTTTTCAAGTACACCAGAATGAGTGACGAAACTTTCGTTTTTATTAGTTTAGATTTATTAGTAAGAGAATATATAATTTAGTATGTATAACAAATGATTTAAACTGAATATCCAGACAACAGGAATACCAGAGCTAAAGATGGCTCATCAAAATATAGAAGGTCTTTCTGGCAAGGAATTAGTAGTGGAGTTATTCCTAGAGGAATTAAATGTAGATATTTTGTGTTTGACTGAACATTGGCTCAAGGAGAGTGAGATGATGTTCAATATAAACAACTACAATATTGCAAGTTGCTTTAACAGGAAGTCTGCGATTAAAGGTGGCTCCATGGTCTTAATTAAAAATGGTCTCCGCAGCAAAGAGCGGTCTGACATAGTTAGACTTTCTGTTGAGCGATGTGCTGAGGTGGCCTGTGCCGAGCTTGACCAGTATATAGTAGTTTGCGTATACAGTCCACCTAATAGTGATTTTAGTGTATTTACCAAGGTCATGGACCAGGTTCTAGGGGTTGCGTCAAATAATAGGAAGAAGTTAATTGTGTGCGGAGACTTCAATGTAAACATCCTAAAACAGTGTAAGAAAAGTACTCAATTTTTAAATTTATTTGGTAGTTACAATATGGAAAATATTTTCTGTGAGCCGACTAGAGTCACAGAAACAGCAGCCAATTGCCTGGATAATTTTTTTACGGATTGTGAGTGCTTAAGCAAGTCTGTAATTAGTAAATTGCCATCAGATCACTGTGGTCAAATAGTATCCTTTCCCAAGAGTAATAATAGTCAGTATAATGAGAAAATTATGTGTAGGCCCATAACCTCTAATAGAATTAAAGAATTCAAAAACTTGTTCGAGAAAAAACTTAATTCTATAGTTTATATAGGTAATAATCCTGAGGTCCATTATAATAGTTTATTTGGTACATTATCTGATGCTTTTTCAGACACATTCAAACAAAAATGCCAAAATCGTAGTGTTAAAACGAAATTTTGTGAATGGGCAACAGTAGGCATTTATAAAAGTAGACGAACGCTGTTTGATCTATATGCAGAAAAACGATACAGGTTTGATAAAAGTTTCATTGAATATGTTAGGAATTACTCCAAAGTATTCAAAAAAGTATGTAGACAGGCTAAATCCATTCACATCAAAAGGAAAATAATTGAGGTTCCTAACAAAATAAAAGAAACATGGAAAGTTATAAACAAAGAGTCAGGTAAATGTAAAGTGAGGGATACTGTTACTAAAATTAAATTAGAAAACAAGAATATAACCTCTCCGAAAGGTATTGTAAATGCATTTGAAGATTATTTTACCAACATTCCATTTAAAGTAACTTCTTCTGTTAATTCATGTGCCCACAGTGCTGTGGCCTTTCTCGAAAGTAATATTGGTTCTTCATCTAAATTTAACTTCAAACATATAGACCCCAGTGACATCTTGAAAGCATTTAAAAATATCAAAATTAAAAAGTCTGAAGATCACTGGGGCATATCAGTTAGCTTAATAAGTAATGTAATTGATATCATTGCACCTGACTTGGCACAAATTTTTAATGAATGTGTAGATGAAGGTATATTCCCTAACCTAATGAAAAATAGTAGACTAATACCATTATTTAAGAAGGGATCTAAGTCAGAACTTGGTAACTACCGCCCCATTTCTATTTTGCCAGCTCTGAGTAAGGTGTTTGAGAGAGTGATGCTAAATCAAATGCAAGTCCACTTCACGACCAGCAATCTTTTCCACAGCCAGCAATTTGGCTTTACTCGAGGAAAATCTACCACCGATGCGGGAGTAACCCTTGTTAGCTTGATTTACGACGCATGGGAGGGATCGCAGGATGCCATTGGGATATTCTGCGAAAGCATTTGATTGTGTTGACCATCAGACACTTTTGCTAAAGTTACGTCGGTATGGTTTTGACAAAAAATCCTTAAAACTATTAGGATCTTACCTGACAGATAGGCTGCAGACTGTTCATGTGAACAACGTTAAGTCAAACGGAACTAACGTCAAAATAGGCGTACCTCAGGGCCTTTTCTCTTTTTGGTTTATGTTAATGACTTGCCTTGCATGATCGAGGCACAAGCTGGCATAGTAATGTTCGCGGATGATACATCACTTATATTCAAAGTAAATCGGCATAGTACAGATGCGAATAATGTTAATAATATTTTAAATGATATTTCAAATTGGTTTTCTACAAACAACCTATTGTTGAATGCAGAAAAGACTAAATGCGTTAAATTTACAATACCCAATGTCAGACAAGCAAACGTCCATGTCGTGCTGGGTAGCCACAGATAACCTCCTAATAGATTCCGCATTACTGTAATTTTGTTCCTTACCGAGTTCACCTGTTTTGGCGGAATGCGAGGGGCGCGCGGAAACATGTAAGTGCGCTATGATTGGCTGTTTCAAGGTCAATCTTCGAATACACCGAATGCTAGAGATGGGATAGGGGTGAAAATGTGTCGATAAAATTTTGATGGGTATATTATAATTATATTTTTATAATTTTATTATATCGTTTATTCCTTTACATTCTACTAGGTCGCCGCAGTCGCGAAACGTACAGCTACGCTGCAGCATATATTTGAGTGAAGCGAGTTTTGATTGAAAGCGATATAACTCTGTCAAAGTATTTTTTGTCATTACGCTATGGGAATTTTTACCATCAATTAAATTATTTTTATTTGATCGAAATTAAAATTCTGGCTTCGTAAGAACCTGGGTAATTCTGTAAGCTTTTGATGAGTGCAAGAAAATCCGAAATCGGCCGAGTATTCGCCGAGAAACAATTTAACATAAATCGTAATTTGAGTCACCCGTTGATTTAGGGCCCCAAATACCCGTAACGACTGCCATAGATGTTCGTATAATAACCGGGACCGACGGCTTAACGTGCTCCCCGAGGCACGGAGGTTTCAATTTCTAAAAAAATGGTCACCGATCCTACGACCGACCTGGTTAGATGTTGCTTAACCTTAACAATGTGTTAATATACACGGTTACAACGAAGCCACGAGCCCCCCATCTCTGATGATGATACATATTTTATATTTTTATTCATTAGATGTAAAATAATATAATTTATATTAAGAAAGAAATTATAAATAGATCACAAAAACTGATGTCATCGGAAGGACTATAATTTCTTTCTTAATATTTTACGTTGTTATTGGTGGGAAACCAACTCTCCCCACGAGATGTTGCATCTTCCCATTTCTTTTTCCTCTCGGGGCATCCAGGAAACCTATAAAATAATATATATCTCAGTTACATTGCTAATACTAAATCACATTAACTGCGAAAAAAAAAAATGCCAACGCACAAATTGGCCGCAAATAAATCGCAGCTTACCGAAATTCAAGCGGGCGCAGTCGCAGGCGACAACATGTTGCTTATTTATAGGTACTACTTTTTAAAGCACCTACGGCAATAATACTGCAAAATATCGATGACGTACTATATCATACCGATATCCCATCACTATCGATTCAAGTGCTATTGTAACGTATTGTTAGAAAAGGATAGCTATTATAATTTGGCTAATGAGTGAAAGAGTAATTTCAAAAAGACATCAACGGTTCGAAATTGTTTGTGTTTATGTTCTATACCAACCAGTTTAAATTGAACTCCGGTGCCTAGTCAATTTTATATTTATATTTATGTCTAATTTACTTACCGGTGAAATGTAATGCCATCTTTTTGGTAATTTGATGTCTTCGCCGACTTGCCACACCATTTCACGGAACAGGAAGCCATTTAAAATGTAAAATGCTCACAAAAACAATTTTTTTAAATTATAAAATCGCACGTGGTCATAGGTCGCGAAGTTGGTTGTCACTGACGTCGTGATTTTAGGCATAACTTTATATGCTTGCGAAATCAAGTATGAGTGGCGCGCGTTTGTTGCCCTGCATGCGGAATCTATTAGGAGGTTATCTATGTGGGTAGCCAAAGGTTAGAATTTGTAAATAACACTACCTTTTTAGGAATAACAGGTTACTTCCATAGCTTGATGTCCTATGGAATACTACTTTGGGGAAATGCAGCAGATATAGAAACAATTTTTATATTACAAAAGAGGGCAGTCCGAGCCATTTATTGTATAGGTATAAGAGATTCTCTTAGGGAGCGATTTAAAGATATTGATGTTTTATCTGTAGCATATTGGATAACATACTGTATGTCAGGAAAAATATATCTAGCTATACTAAAGTAAGTGACGTTACAGACAGAAATCTATGTAATAAAAATAAACTACTCCCTCCGTGTTATCAGCTTAGCAAGGTTAGTCATTCTTTCTAGGGGGAAGGTATACGCTTTTATAATAAATTGCCTGAATCGGTCCTTTGTATGTCCGACAATAAATTTAAAAACTTTATAAAGACCACTTTATGTCAAAAAGCATATTATAAGACAGTTGATTACCTTAATGATAAAAGTGTCTGGCTTGAGCATGGTGCAGGTGCCTCCTAAAATGCCGTAATTGTAGCATATTTTGTACTTAGGCGACTATAATAATTTTTTTTGTTGTATTATACACTCTTTTTGATTTTGACACGAGACCAATGTACATTCGTCCACATTTACTCTTAAGAAAATGTGTAAATGAGTCAATTATTTGAAAAGAGTGACCGAGAGTTTTATTGCCAGGTTATTTCTCTCGGTTCTACTTATTGCTTTGCGAATCTGGCAGTACATGTAAATATAGAAGCAATGACATTTTTTATTTTAAGTACTTACTGACTTTTGTAAGAGCCATTTAGTGACCTATACAAAATAAATAAATCATTTAATTTCATTTCATAATATTAGTAATTAGCTAGTATTTCAGTAATAAAAGTCTCGGTGTTCATTATTCGCGGCAAAAACAACTAAACTTTTTTGATCACGGGCCTAGTCGCCGCGACTGTCGCCTGACGCCGTGGCTTGCTCCGTACTGAACTACTGATTTTTTGATTTTGATTTGTTTCATTTGCACGTCACGCCGCCAGTCGCCCGTGCGAATCGCTCGGTACATTTCACCGGTCGCCGCTCGCGTGGCTTTATAAGTACATTTCTATTCATTTATTCTAGTCGCTAGACGCTTCGCCGGTCACACCGTGCGAATTTTCGATACGGCGATAGTCCTGTGGCCAGGCGGTCAGGGGCGTCGAGTGCGAATCTCAGTGATTGAGATACTTTTTGGACTTTGTTGTTAAATGGTTACCTACCTCTTTTAGGGTTGCCACAATAGGTTAAGACCAGATAATAATAACAGTTTTGGACAGTTTTGGAAACAGTTTTGGGTGCAAAGGGGCTTTACCAACATCTTTAGAGCGTCTTCACCTGCTAGTGGCGCACCTGCTGATCAACGGACGAGGCTCATTAATTTATGGTACCTATGGAGTGGCTTCGGCCCCTACATGGGTACCAGGTGGTACAACAGTGTTGGTCCGGGGGGGTACCACCGTGCAGCTGTGCTAAAGCCCCCCAAGTAACCCAGCCCAGGCTGAGTTGCGTTAGGGGTTCAGTAGCTGCACCGCCGGGCCCGGGGCGATGTATGGTGCAGCAGGCATGGGACCAGTGGGGGCGAAACGGAGTCTAGTGTGGGTGGTGTGGGTCGATTCGCCGGCCAGGGAGACCCTTAGCAACGGCGTTGCCACGGCCGCCCTCAACACAGTCATGGGGCCCGCCTGGGACCAACTGCCCCAGGAGGCTGCCCCACATGTTGCGCATAATCCTGATGTGGGATCGCCGCTCCGGGTGGTAACCGGTGTGGGGTAGCGGTGGCCTTGCATCAGGGGGGTTTGGGAGCCCTTCCGTCCGGCGAGTCGGCTCCGACCTAACCACACGGTTCTAGACAAAGCTAGCCCCTGCACTTTGTCACTTACTGCTGCACCAGATGTCGCCCTGTCTTCACGCTTCTTCGTCTTCAAAATCTACAATGGCAGTGCAACAAAAAAAAAGTAAACGTTACACAGCGGCCCTAGGAAACCCCACGACTTCACTTTTCGAGGTGGAGTTCACTAACGTCCGTGGACTCCATGCGAACCTCGATGCCGTCCACCATCACCTTGAGACGGCACGGCCCGCTGTGATGTTCCTCACGGAGACACAAATACGCCGCCCTGACGACACGTCTTACCTGTGTTACCCCGGCTATGTCATCGAGGAACAATTTCGAGACAAAGCCGGGGTGTGCGTGTTCGTTAGGGCGGATGTTTGCTGCCGCCGGTTGCGCTGCCTAGAGAACCCCTCCAATTCTGTCCTTTGGCTACACGTAGACCATGGCTCTATGAGCCAGATCTATGTGTGCGTCTACCGTTCCCACACAGGGGATTCTGAGACAACAAAGCTCTTCCAGTATCTCAGCGAGACGGCTGATGAAGCGCAGGTGCGGTTCCCGAACGCTGACCTAGTATTTCTGGGGGATTTCAATGGATGGAATGTGATGGACATTGAAGGGCTGGGGTCCCTCAAGACTGATCATGCGGGTAGGGCCGCCCATGCGTTCGCTCTCTCCCACGGTCTGACCCAGATGGTATGCGGGATCACCCGGATACCAGACAGGTCAGATCACGCGCCCGCTCTGCTGGATTTACTGCTGACGAGTCGCCCAGCCCAGTACAGTGTTTCGGTAGGAGCCCCATTGGGTAGTTCCGACCACTGTGTTGTTCACGCTGGCATGAAGGTATCACCTCCTGCACGTGCTGTACAAATGTCACGACGACTATGGCACTACTCGTCAGGGGATTGGGACGGTCTACGCGATTATTACGCGTCCGTCCCCTGGAGCCAGCGCTGCTTTGTAGGAAACGCTCCCTCGGATAGCGCTTCTGCGATTGCTGGCGAGATCAGTTTAGGGATGGAATATTACATCCCTTTCACTGATGTCGCCAGTATCCGCAGAGCCCGTCCCTGGTTCGGGCGAGATTGTGCCAAAGCTGTTCGACAAAAACAGTCGGCATATCGCGCCTGGATCAGGGCCCGGGCTGTGCGCGACCCAAACGTGGGCCACCTCAAAGCAGCGTACAACCGGGCCACAAAATCCATCAAAAGGGCCTTTAAGGGAGCGGATGCCCAGCGCATTGCGCGGCTTGGTCAGGAGCTCACTTCCCATCCCACGGGCAGCCGTGGATACTGGCAACTGGCCAAGGCCGTGCAATCTAACTTCTGTCAGCCCTCGCTGCCACCGCTGCGTTACCCAGATGGAACACTGGCTCACAAAGCCCAAGAGAAAGCGGATATGCTCGCAGACTTCTTCGCGGCTAATTCCCGGGTCGACGACCGTGGCCTGCAGCCCCCCACCATCGCCAACTGTGGCTACACTATGCCTGACATTGTACTCAGGCAATGCGATGTACGGGCAGTGCTGCGATCAATCGACACGCGGAAAGCCACTGGCCCTGACGGCATTCCGGCGGTGGTACTACGGAAATGCGCAGCTGAGTTGTCTCCTGTACTAACTCGTCTGTACCGCCTGTCTTACTCCACAGGAATCGTGCCGGAGGTCTGGAAAGAGGCGAACGTACAACCGATCCCCAAGAAAGGGGATCGGTCTGATCCGGGCAACTATCAACCCATAGCTGTCACCTCAGTCATCTGCAAGGTGTTTGAGCTCCTCATCAACAAGCAGCTCATGCGATATCTCGAAGATCACTCGCTACTAAATGATCGGCAATACGGCTTCAGGCCAAAACGATCAACGGGTGATCTTCTGGCATTCGTAACGCATGTCTGGGGTGAGGCTATGGAAAGGCACGGCGAGTCCTTGGCGATTAGCCTGGACATCGCCAAAGCCTTCGATAGAGTCTGGCATGCTTCGCTCCTTTCCAAGCTTCCGTCATATGGTCTACCTCCTCAACTATGCAGCTGGATGGCCAGCTTTCTGAACGAACGCCGAATGCGGGTCCTCTGCAATGGCCAGGCTTCTCGCTTTTTGCAAGTGAATGCCGGGGTACCGCAGGGGTCCGTGCTGTCACCAACTCTCTTCCTTCTGCATATCAATGATATGCTATCCC